>ULGT01000004.1:1180127-1219198 GCA_900519025.1 Yarrowia porcina | reverse complement strand
AAAAAAAAAAAAAAAAAAAAAAAAAAAAAAAAAAAAAAAAAAAAAAAAAAAGCGGAGAGAGAAGATGAAAGAGACGACCATAAAGAGACATAAGAAAGAAGAGGAAGAGAAAAGGAAGAGAAAAGACTCCATACAACTAACGTATTAGCAGTTGAATATAATGTGACGACTTACACATGACTTCACTGGAGGGCGTTCCGATACCCAGACTCCGATCTCAACAGAGATGAATGTCAGAGGAGTCTACATCCTAAGGAGGAGAGCAAGTGTGCCCCCTCTGACATTGGGGAGCTCTCATTCCAACATTAGCAGCTACAATTACGTCTCATAAGTGCTGGTACTACTACCTGGTACATCTTCTTTGCTTGTTACTGATTACTTACTGTAGCTCTATGCTAAAGTGGCCTCTGAAGTGAGGTCCCGTCTCTTCCTCTTCCTCCTTTATCTAATATGAACATCTGGCACTCTTCTCTTATCATCTCATACTATTCAATCACAATTATAACTTATGTAAACTACAGCTGGTAGGTAAAGTAGGGAGATCTGTCGCCCATGTCGTGGATCTCCTCGTTGGTCAGATGGTCGTACTTGCCGGCAGCCAGACCCTCTCGTCGTCGTCGGTTGGCACCTCGGTAGCACAGGTAAGTGATGGTGGCCAGGGTCAGGCCGGCAGAGACAAAGCCCAGGTTGATGGCATGGCCCAGCTTGTAGCCCGGTCGGTCCTTGGCTCGGTAAATGTTGGCTCCAACGGCTCCAGACATGTTACCCAGCATGAGAGCAATGGCCAGAGCAATGGCTCGCTTGTAGGTTCCGGCACTGTTGACCGAGAGCCAAGAGAGCATGGCAATGAAGGCGGGGTGAGTTCCTCCGACAATGAAGAAACAGCCGGCGTAGGTGACTGCAGGGTGAGACTCGGCGGTGGTCAGAGCCATAATGTATCCAATGATGGCTGAGACGAAATCCAGAGCCATGAGAGGGTATCTGATTCCGTACTTGTCTGAAAAGTAGGCCTGGACCACGGTGGTGATGGCACCGGTGAAGGAGACGGGGATGGACATGAGCTGGGCCTTGGAGGACACGTGACCCAGGTTCTTGATGATGGAGGGCAGGAAGAAGGAAATGGAGTAGATGGGGGTGGCGGCAAAGATGATGAGGAAAGCAATGGCCCAAGACTGGGGGTCCAGGAAGGCCTGCCACACAAACTTCTTATCGTTGGAATCGTTGACTCCCATGTTCTGATGAACACCCGTAGCAGCGGCCTGAGAGTCTCGATCAACTCCGTCGTACTTGAGTTTGTACTGGAGGTACTCTCTCTCTTCTTCGGTGAGGAATTTGGCGTCTTCGGGGAAATCCTGGATAGTAAAGAAGGCGATGACAGCCACCACAACGGTAGCCAGACCCTCAAGGATGAAAATCCACTTCCAGCCAGCAAGACCGGCAGTTCCTCGCATCTTGGCAATAGCAAAAGCCAGGAGACCCGAAAAGGCGCCAGCCATTCCAGCCGCCGAGAAGAAAAGAGCCTGTCTCAGCTGCATTTCCTTTCGAGCGTACCACATGGTCAAGTAGTAGGCGACTCCAGGCACCAGACCAGCCTCAGTCATGCCCAGAAACAGTCGGCAGATCAAAAGACCATGGTAGTTGGTGACAATACCCATGAGAGTCATGCAGGTTCCCCAGCAGACCATGATAATGGGCAGGTAGACGGAAGGTCGAAGTCGTTTGAGAATCATGTTGGAGGGCACCTCAAAGGTGCAGTAGGTGAAGAAAAACACAGTGAGACAGAGGTTGAACTGTTGGCCGGTGAGCCCCAGGTCTTCGGAGAGACCCTCAATGTTGGCGTTTCCAATGTTACCTCGATCGAGGAAAGACATGAGGTAGAGCAGCGTGACCATGGGCACGATTTTCAGGTCCATTTTTCGCAGCAGCTTGGCTCCGTCGACATTGGGGAACTTTTCCTCCAGAGAGGGCAGGTACTCGACGCTGGTGACGGCGTCGTTGAGCTTCTCCACAGATTCAACGTGGGTGTTTGAGTCTTTGATCTCCATAGATGATTGTTGTATTGGTTGGTGAAGATTAGGGAGCTCTACGCCCTGCTATATAAAGAGTGTGGGGTATCTTGCTGATCTGTGGGGTCTCATACATCGTCTCACTCTTGGGCTTGAAGCTCATCGATTTCGGGGTTTGAGTCGGCAGCAGATCGGTGGTTACTCGGCTGGACTTGCCCCCATGCACGCCGATAGGCCTATCGAGGCGATTGCCAAGAGGTAGAGCCAGCTTGTTTGACGCGCTCCTCCTTTTTTAAGCCTCCCCAACTCTTCTTATATAGGGCTTGTAGCCAATTTTTCGACACTTAACGGGGGCTTGTGGTTTATTACCACTTGGATGGGCAGATACCTCGCAGCCACTGTGGGGAAGTGGAGCCGGAGTGGAGAGTCTGGTCAGAAGTGCCAGTGTACTCCACTAGCCGGGTTTTCCGCACCCGCCTCACTCACCACCACCACCACAAACCTCACACGGAACAACTTTTGCAACAACTGATATTATGAGCAAGTCCTTGACAAGAGGGAGGCTTTTCCGGGCTCAAAGGCCGGCTTTGCCACAAGAGGATGCAACGGAGACGCCGAGACGCCGTGCAGCCCGACTTGGACAGCAAAGATTTGAAAAGCGCCGCCCCCTTGGCAACTCTGGATCCATCCAAACACGTCTTCCATGCGGGCCCTTGCATCAGTCCGACTCGCACATCTGTGGGGTAATTTCAACCCGAACCAGTTATGCATATTTCAGCCGCACAGTCTAAGGGAGGTTAACTTAGGTGACTGAGGAGACTGAGACAACACGGCTATAGTGACAAATGGAGGTCACAACGAAGGTCTCTTGGGTCAGTTTTTTTGTCTAAAACCACGGAGATAGTGCTAGATCAACCGCCATCGAACTAGCGCTTTTAGTGGGGTTTTAGCGGGGAGTGGGGTTACAGTATTGTACTATGATATTGACATGGGTCATAGACTATGGATACCAGTATACTGTATCAGGAGGAGGGAGGTGAACAGGACCATAGTACACAGTGCAAAAAACACCTACTTGGTACAGCACCTGGTACAGCACAAAGTGTTGTAGTGTGTGTTGATCCGTCACTTCTCGTTGCCTTCTCGTTGCCGTCTCGTCTTCTCGTTGCCTTCTCGTCACATTATCGCTCCCTCATAATAACGTCTCAAATGGGCTGACGAACCCTTGTCCTTTGTCGTTTTTTTTTTGTCGTTTTTTTTTTGTCGTTTTTTTTGTCGTTTTTTTTGTCGTTTTTGCCGTTTCTGCCGTACCCAGATCTATTGTTTGTAGGGCTGTTAGGGCTGTTAGACTGCACTCCCATCTTGGCACCCCTCGCTTCAAATCTCCCTGTTGGACCAGGGCCTAGAGAGTACACAGTAGAGTACAGAATAGAGGAGAAGATAAGAGCTGTATCAGGCTTGTAGATGTTTACCTAGGAGGAGGGTGTCAACAAGATGAGGAGAGTATTGCGCTGCAGAATGTATTCAGTTATCTGTTGACTGTTTCCCCCTCCCTCTTTCCCCTCTAAGGACTCAGGACGAGGGGTCACCCCTTAATTTTGCTTTATTCAAGGCAACAATTTCCACACGGGAAATATACAAATATAATCAAACCGCGATATTATGAGCACAATTGCACTCTTTTCGCCTCTTTGGGCCAGGTCAATGGAGCAATGTAGTCACGTGAGGAGGGAGAGGTGAGCCAACAGAGAAAGGTGTATCGTATCAACAGCGCCTACCGCTATACCAACACAACCAACGCTTATACGGCGCTTATACTTTCTCTTTCAGGCAGTGGGTCTTGCTGTATGCCACAAGTTTTGAGTGACCCATATTTAGTTCAGCTTACTCAGCTGAGGGGAGTGGTTGGCAGCAATGTGAGTCAGTCGGAGGATGGGCGGAGGGCAGGTCAAGGGTAGTCTACAAGTAGTCATAATTTTAGAGGAATCTCATATTCACAAATTTAGAACTAGAAAAGTAGTAAAAGTTGATCGTGTGGCCTCTCCGATCAGATCTACGATCAGATATCTTCGAGTACTTTCCTGCAGCATATTTTCGCGTAATGGGGTGGATACTGGATTTCTCACGGGGAGATACTGATTTATCGTGAGGCTCAGTCTGTTCCTTGCACCGTTCATGTGTGGGGAGAGTCGGAGGTTGGAGGGAGGTCGGAGATGGGTCTTTGAGCCAAAGACGGAGCAAGGTGGGCCAAAAAGAGAACGTTTCGAGGTATTCTTGCAGACATAATATCGCCAACATATGGTGGGAGAGGAGTGGACGATGACTAAACGTCAAGTAAATATCGTGTTTTTAGTGGACACTCACTTGGGAACGAGAGAAGAAAAAGAAAAAGAAAAAGAAAAAAAAAAAAAAAAAAAAAAAAAAAAAAAAAAAAAAAAAAAAAAAAAAAAAAAAAAAAAAAAAAAAAAAAAAAAAAAAAAAAAAAAAAAAAAAAAAAAAAAAAAAAAAAAAAAAAAAAAAAAAAAAAAAAAAAAAAAAAAAAAAAAAAAAAAAAAAAAAAAAAAAAAAAAAAAAAAAAAAAAAAAAAAAAAAAAAAAAAAAAAAAAAAAAAAAAAAAAAAAAAAAAAAAAAAAAAAAAAAANAAAAAAAAAAAAAAAAAAAAAAAAAAAAAAAAAAAAAAAAAAAAAAAAAAAAAAAAAAAAAAAAAAAAAAAAAAAAAAAGTGATTTTTTGGAAAAACATATCAGAGTGCACGTTGCGACTTCAGTTATCCAGATGTCCACTCATTTCTGTTTTTTAGCGCCAACTTCCACCGTTATACTCCTCATATGTTGTATCACGACGTTGAGTAAAGTATGAGTATATGGAGTGTTCTTAGTTGGAATTTAGTCAAGAGAAATGAATGTCAAAAGTACTCAATTTCCATAGCGAAAGGTACCAAAATACTCTCCACAATCTCAGCTATCTGGATATCTACTCAGATTTGTGATAAAGCTTCTACTTCCCCCAGAATACTCGTCATATGTCAATTACTCTGCAGTAAAGGGCCCATTATTAGTGGACACTCACTTGGAGAAAAAGAAGGGTCAAAAGTGTTCAAAATCTTAAAGGAACGTAGCATATTACTTCCAGTGTCTTAAACAACACTTTTGTCTACTTTTTTTTTTTTTTTTTTTTTTTTCTTTTTTGTTCTAGGTCCCTTAAGTCCGCCGTTATAGACCTCATCTGCTATTTCGCTTTACTCAGTAAGGATGAGGGAGCAAGGAAGACCAAAAGTGCTCAATTTTCCACCAAAACTGTGTTTAAACACTCGCTACGATCTCAGCTACTTAGAGATCCACTCATTTCTGCTTTTTTCGTCTTACTTTCTCCATTATTCTTGTACACATCAAATGTCCTAATATCACTCTTTTCAATAAAGTGATGAGTAAATGGTATGTTCTGTTGTGGACATTCTGGTAAGAGTAAAAGGAGTCAAAAGTGCTCAATTTTTGTAAGTAAATATATGAAAATGCTCCTCACGACCTCAGCTACCCATACATGTACTCTTTGTTGTTAAAGAGTCTCTAGTTTCTCCAGAATATTCGTCCTGTGCCATATTACTGCTTAATCAAGTACCGGTACATACTTGTACCTGGTACTTGTAATGAGGAAATAACGTGTTTTTCATTAAAATATTGTTGAGACTTGTTTGGGTCAAAAGTGGTCAAGTTCTGTAGAAAAAAGTACCACAATACTCTTCACAACCTCAGCTCTTCAACTGTGCTTTTGTTTGGTCATAACCCCCATACATCTACCATCATACACGACATATTATGTCATCACACCTTTTCCAGTAAAGTATGAGGAAACAGTGTGTTTTTGATAGACCTGTTGTTAAGACTTAGCTGGGTCAAAAGAGCTCAATATTTGGAAATAAATATACAGAAATGCTCCAAATGGCCACAGCTACCTGTCTATCTACTTTATTCCGTCGTTGCCCCTCTTCTTCTCGTGTTCTACACATCATAGCACTTTACGTTGTTGAGTAAAGTATGAGTAATAACCGTGTTTTTAGTTGTCATTTGGTTAAAACTTGCGGGGCAAAAAAGTGCCCAATTTTTCCACAAATTATACCAAAATACTCCCCACAATCTCAGCTACCTGAATATACACTCCATTTGGTCATAACCCGCCTCTGTCATCCGTTCTACACGTCATCTGTTCACCCCTCCCCACGCGTAAAGTTCATGCATGCACTTGAGGCTGGATCAATATCGCTCGCACCTGGATATTTCTCTCATGTCCGACATGCTCAATCTGATTCGCGGCAATCTCAACGCGGCGCAGTACCGGGCCGCCTCGTTTCGCAAGGACGCGGTGCTCCAGATTGTGGCGGGGCCCGGTACTGGAAAGACCAAGACTCTGGTTTCCAGGGTGGCGCATCTACTGGAACAAGGAGTGCCTCCTCGAGGAATAGTGGTGACTACTTTTACGAATAAGGCCGCTGATGAGTTGAAGGAGCGGTTGGGACGGTTATTGGAGGGTACGGAGGCCGATTTTTCGCTCGTCAAGGCGGGAACGTTCCATTCCATCTGTTTCAAGCTGCTTCAAAAACATGGAGATAAAGTCGGTCTCAAGCCTAGTTTTGCCGTGGCTGACGATGCCCAACAAACCATACATTTAAAGAATGTCCAGCAGACCTTAAGAGCTATCAATAGGGGCAACAGAACTAGTTCAGGGTCAGGGTCCGATTCGGAAAACTCGAGTGGATCCGATTTCACATCGAGTTTTGCTCCGTCGAAAATGAAACGGTACATTTCCGAACTCAAGGTCAATTCTGCTCCTCAAGAGTCAGATGATGCTCTTAGACTGTACCAGGAACAACTGAGTATGTCGAATCATATTGATTTTGACGATATTTTGACGAAAACCGCGGAATTGATCAGAAACCACCCGCAAGTCGTGTCGGAAGTGGAATCAGTGCTGGTGGACGAGTTTCAAGATACAAACAAGATCCAAATGGAGTTGATTGAGTTGTTTTCTCGTCATCAAAAGGAAAGGTCGATTACTGTCATTGGAGATCCCGACCAGAGTATCTACAAGTTCCGTTTTGCTACTGAGAGAAACTTTCAGGAAATGAGAGACATGTATCCTAATACTGAGGTTGTCTTTTTGACAGAAAACTACCGGTCTTCAGATTCCATTCTACAAGTGGCTGAAGAGGTCATTTCGCAAGATACTGCTCGATACGGAGGATGTGGACAGTCCCGAAAGTTGACGGGCCATTCTGAATTTAACGTCGCCCCAGAGCTGACAAAATACGCAAACAAGTACAAGGAAGCCGTTGCAGTGGCCAACAGTGTTCGAGATTTACGGGGAGCTACCAAGAACCGTCTTTCTTTGAATTCTATAGCCATTCTATGTCGAACTAACCGTCAAGCAGTCATGTTTGAAGAAGCTCTAGTTTCAGCCAATATCCCCTGTTACTTGGCGGAAGGAGGGGCCAAATTCTGGGATAAACAGCATATCCGAATCGTGGTCAGTTATCTCAAATGTGCATACTCTGACGATGACCGTTTGGCATTCATAGCTGCCATGAATGTTCCTCGGAGACGTCTTTCTGGAAAAACACTCTTGCTGATTAATCAGTACCTGGATGATAACTATGGACGTCCCGAATCAGTCTACGACTTGTTACATGCAGCTGCTCATCGCCCAGGTCTGATTAATATCGCTCAACAGTCGTTTGAAGGCCTTCAGAACTTTATGAACCACATTGATACGCTCAGAGATATCATCAACAGTAAAGAGCATTATATCGATGAGGTGATTGAGTATCTGTTGAGTAAAGTGGGTTTGGATGACTACATTACCAACAGTTTGGGAGTCAAGGAAAAGGCATATGAACGACTCCAAGAGATTGCACAGGTGGCTGACCGGTTTGCAGTCATTACAGAAGCCAGTGAAAAGAATTTGTGGGATAATGAAGAGACTGGAGACGTGACTGAAGAGTTATCTCCCCTGGGACAGTTTCTCAACTCCATGGCTCTTCGAACCGACTCAGATGGAGACTCTGAACATGGAGTTATCATCTCCACTATCCATCGAGCCAAGGGTCTGGAATGGCCTGTTGTTTTTCTTCCCAGTTTGTTGGATGGAGAAGTTCCCATGAAAATGGCCGATTCCGATATCGACGAAGAACGGCGTCTGTTCTTTGTTGCTCTCACTCGTGCTAAACGACTGCTGTTCATGTCATACTCACGTGAAGGAGAACCCAGTCCGTTCATTACCGAAGAGGTTTCCAAACTCACAGCCACTCATACCTGGACAACCGAGTCTGTTAACCAGTTATTGAGAAGTCTGGACCTGAAAGAAGTGGATGAAATGGGTACCAAGACAAAACTCACAGTTGTACCTCCTCCAGGCGGATACTCTGGGTTCACAACGGCTTCTGAACTGCTCAAAAACAATGCCAAGCAGTCCATCACTTATTCTTCAGGTTTCAAACGAGCTTCAGAAGTGGATTCTCAGGAACCCATGCCGAAAAAAATGTCCGCTGTTGCAGCTGCTTCTCTCAAACCTGCAGAACGACCAAAGTCAAAGCAAAAGACCCAGAGCAGCATTTTCAGCTTCACCAAGCAATCCACCGTGCCTCCGCCTCCAGAGGATCGAAAAGGGCATAGTGATTTGATGAAGAGATTGCCCAAAGGGGCGGAGATTAAGTATAGGCAGAGGGTGGACTAAGGGGGTAACGACAGGCGCCAAACGGGTTGACAAGAAGCGGGTTAAGGGTTAACAAGAAACGGGTTGATGGGTCAACGACAGGCGTCATACAGGTTAACAAGCGCAATATGGGTTACAACAAGTGGATCGATGGGTTAACAGATGATCTACAAGGAGATACAAGTATCGTACTTCCTAGATAGTACACCGTGTTGTACCCCTAGAAGCATCCATTAGAGTACAGCACCAACATCGGCAATGACGTACAGCATCCATTCACAGCACTTCTAAATATGGAATATCCCTCACTTCAAAGTCTACCTTACTGCCTTACCTACCCCAGCAGAATGATACAAAGAGGCAGAGGAGTAAAAAGTGGGGTGTTGAAGGCAATATAGTGACACAGACTTCACCACTAGTTTGTATATCACTAGTTTGTATAGCATTAATTACCATAATCGTCTTCCCCTCATAATTGTAGGCCTGTCTATATAGCCTGTCTACAGGTCCGTACTTTTGCCGAGGTGTCAACGTAAAGCTTAGAGAAATAACAAGGCTGTAATGAGGTAAGGTGAAGGAAGGGGGTAAAAGGACCAAAAGGAGTAATTATGCTGGTACCGTACCAGTAGCTGAAGAGTTCGATATGGTATATACTCATGACTGTTTACTAAGACAAAGGTCAATCATTCTTCAGATCTGATATCTTATGGAGTACTTGTTCACTCTCCACGTCTTCTATCACACCGTGTGGATGCCTACTCAATGCCTCAATGCCCCTATACCCATCCCCACCTCCTAGTCGATTTCTGTACTTTTCTCCTTCCGGAAATATGTATCATACTCCGTACTGGTAGGGCGGAACTACAAGGTAAGCCGATCTTCGTTCCGATACCTGATACGACAAACACGGGAGGTTTAAGCGGGTGAAGCGGTGGAAAAGTGATAAAGGGAAAAAGGGAAAGTGCCTGCCAAGCTTCCAGAGATCACGGGATGCGTCCAGGGAGAAAAATAGCAAGGTCCATCGCATATTCGGTTAATTGTAGCGCCAAGCTCAACCTGCGAGGTACATGAAAAGAGCTAGAAGGATTAAGGATATGGCCTACTTGCGATAATTATACCACTTGAGAACCGAATGAACTACAACTACACCGCTCCATTCAACACTTCCCTCTCCTCTCCGAAAGTCCCCCGAAGATCCCTTAGGTTTCTCGTCTAGGTTTGACGTATCTTCTACCCCACATTGACAAGGACGGACCGCTTGAGAGATGCATCCACGAGCCCGAAACAAAGACAGAGTTGGACGCTCGCCGTGATGTTACCGAGCCCTATAGATGGACAAGTGACGTTGAGTATGGAGTACTGTACGTACGGAGTAGCAAGAAATGCAGCGACGGGGAAACGCCAAAAGTACCTCAGAGATGGAAATGAAGTCAGGAAAAAAAACCTCCATTTCTAGAACTCCTGTAGCACCCTAAAACGTCTAAGACCACTCTAACCGTCCCTCACCGTCAGCCTCACTAGTCTTGCACCTCCATTCACCGCTATTACAGCAGATACCACGTCAGCCTTGCGGAGCTAGCTTTCTTTCCCTTCTTCCAACAGTTCAGCCCTGTCTCAGATGGTTCGAGACCCGCTACCCCAGCTTTTGAACTTTCCCTTTGCAAACCTAGAGGTGTTTGTTCGGACAGGAGGAAGAACATCTGGCACAGCAGTTCATGTAGGTCTTTATGCGAGATGGTCGCCAAGGTGCCAAGACGTGGAGCGAGCCCCTTGGCAGTCGACAAGTCGACTTTCATACTCGACTGGACAACAGTGTAGCATCATAGACAAGAGTTATAGCCATATACTGTATACAGTGTAATAAGACTAGTCCTTCCCCAGAACGTAGGCTATAGTATAATGTTAACTTGATAGGAACCTACATCTGGAAGAGCCTCTTCAAGCTCCTCCACTCTATAGCACATTGTATATGCATGCAACATGAGACATTCCGCTCCCCCTTGGTGGAGAGTGGCTGAGGGGGGAGTTATTAGGGGTCTAGATCGGTGCTACAGCTGTTTTTCTGACCGTTTTTGTTGTTCAAGCCATTAAATCTACCCCCATTAGCCCCTACTCTACTCTATGACTGCCCCTCCTCACACCCGCCTTCTAAGACACTTGTGAACAAGGAACAAGCAACTCCATCGACTTCATGCACCCGTTACCCCACATCTTGGTAGAGCCGGTCTTTCAAACATATAAATACCGGCTGTAGTGTCTCTCCTGTCTCCCCATCAACCGTCAGACACCTCTCTGACCTACTTCCCCTGCCAGTCTACCACTCATGTCAGTCAAATCCGTCCACGCTATGAGCCAACCTATCGATCTGGAACGAGGCGAGTCTCAATCGTCTCTAAACGATATGGAGAAGGTGGCCCAAGTCCACACTTCAGGAGACAACAACGAATACATTCACATTGCCGGCAACAGGTACCATAAGGAAGACTTTATGAGAGCCTTTGGAGGAACCTTCAACCCCGGTTCGGCTCCCATGCCCTCCCGAAAGTTTGGTAACGCCGCCCCCATCGGTCTCTTTGCCTTTTCAATCACAATCTTCATTCTAGGCATGTGTCTAGTCAACGCTCGAGGAGTCCATGCTCCTAACGTTATGGTTGGATGTGCCGTCTTTGGAGGCGGTCTGGTTGAGTTTACTGCTGGAATCTGGGAAATTGTGGCTGAGAACACCTTTGCTGCTACCGTCTTCATGTGCTTTGCCTGTTTCTGGTGGTCCTGGGCTCTACTCAACTTGCCTATTGGAATCGAGAAATACTACGCTACAGAGGAAGAATTCATGCAGGCCGTGGGTATCTTTTTAATGGGCTGGTTCATTTTCGCCATTCTCATGACTCTGTGCACGTTGAAATCGACCGTGGCGTTTTTCATCTTGTTTGTTTCGCTCGATCTGGCCGTCATCTTCCTGGCAGCAGGCTACTTCAACAACAACCCCAAACTGCTGCAAGCTGGAGGCGGTTTCTGTATCTCTACGGGACTGCTGGGCTGCTGGAACGGCTTCTCCGGTGTCGCCTCCCCCCAGTCTACGTACAAGTGGCTTATTCCCAAGGCCATTATGATGCCTGGAGCTCATTCTTAGATTATTTATTGAATAAAAGTTGTGAAAATGATAAAAACAAAGAACTTGTGCTGTATTTGTACTGTAGTGTAAAACAAAAGTTGTAATACAAGCAAACAAAAATATTTGGCCATCACCACAAAAAGAGGCAGGTTTCTTCAAAAAGATTCAGCCAACTCGCTACGCTCGTTAGCTGATGCGCCGACCCGGAATCGAACCGGGGGCCCATCGATGGCAACGATGGATTTTACCACTAAACCATCGGCGCGGAATTCGAAAAAACGTGAAAAAATGCCGCCCCAATCAGAGACAAAAGTCACGTGACCCGAACTTTGAAGGGTGCTTTCTTGACGAAGGAGATTACCAAGGTGGATTCAGAGTAAGCAGTAATGTTTAGAAACACTCTTTTTAGGGTGTGTAACATTTTCAAGCCGGTTTGACTTGTTAAGAGATGGTTATCAATGACTTGAGGGACTTCATGTTGGTGGACAATCCTAAGGGAGACAACATAAGCAATAGGAGCAGCTTTTTTGTGGCTAAATAGGCAAATAATCAATCGATTTTTTGATAGATTGAAAGAGCGTGTTCTGCTGATTCGATATATCTGGTTTTTATACTATCTACTTGCTTATTCGTTCTATTCAATGGACTATTCTGTCAAGGCCATTCTCCTATGTTGACATCTAAGGAAAGACTGAGTAGTTTAGTTGGGTTTAGTTAGTCATTATAAGGTGGAGTTTTAGAGGTAATTAGGGGCAAAAAGTGCGTAAATAGATTAAGAGGCCTCCTCTCATCATATCTACCACCTTTTCAGCCACTTTCGTACATCTACTCACCGTCATAATGCCCTCATTCGACGGTTTCATGTTCGGTTGGCAATCAAGGTTGATGGTGGTATAAGGAGGTTGGGAGTATGTATGGATGAAGCATGTATGAGAAGATAAAGGGGAGGAAGAGGAAACAATGAACTGATGAATTGGCATGGGAAAAGATATAAAAAGTGGTTTAAACTGTTCAACAAAGCTTACTAATCAGTTTTATGTATTCATTTACGACCCTTGACCTCCCCCCTTTCCTTCTGTTGGTCGCCCTCTTCTCCCGTCACATGACTTTAACTTCCCAGGGTAAGTGGTGTCCACGTTGCTGCATGTCGACGACAACACCCATCCCATCCATCTCCAACCAGGGCCAATTGCACACCATGACTTCTGCACGAATGACGGACAAGGAGCTCTTTGAGCTCAACAAGTCCGCGGTCACCCAGGACTTTCGAATCACCCCCCGACTCTCGTACAACACCGTTGGAGGCGTCAATGGTCCTCTGGTCATTCTCGACAATGTCAAGTTTCCTCGATACAACGAGATTGTCAACCTGACTCTGCCCGACGGCTCCGAGCGAGCTGGCCAGGTGCTGGAGGTCCGAGGCTCCCGAGCCATTGTCCAGGTCTTTGAGGGCACTTCTGGTATCGATGTCAAGAAGACCAAGGTCGAGTTCACCGGCGAGAACTTGAAGATTGCCGTTTCCGAAGACGTTTTGGGCCGAGTCTTTGACGGTTCCGCCCGACCCATTGATAACGGCCCCAAGGTGTTTGCCGAAGACTACCTTGACATTAACGGTTCCCCCATCAACCCTTACTCTCGAATCTACCCCGAGGAAATGATTTCCACCGGTATCTCCACCATTGACACCATGAACTCCATTGCCCGAGGCCAGAAGATTCCCATTTTCTCGGCCTCCGGTCTGCCACACAACGAAATCGCCGCCCAGATCTGTCGACAGGCCGGTCTGGTCCGACCCACCAAGGACGTGCACGACGGTCACGAGGAAAACTTCTCCATTGTCTTTGCCGCCATGGGAGTCAACCTGGAAACCTCGCGGTTCTTCAAGCAGGATTTCGAGGCCTCCGGAGCCCTGGAGCGAACCTCTCTGTTCCTCAACTTGGCCAACGATCCTACCATTGAGCGAATCATTACTCCCCGTCTGGCTCTTACTACCGCCGAGTACCTGGCCTACCAGACGGAGCGACACGTTCTTACCATTCTCACGGACATGTCTTCGTACGCCGACGCTCTTCGAGAGGTGTCTGCTGCCCGAGAAGAGGTGCCCGGTCGACGAGGATACCCGGGATACATGTACACGGATTTGTCCACCATCTACGAGCGAGCCGGCCGAGTGGAGGGCCGAAACGGATCCATCACCCAGGTGCCCATTCTCACCATGCCTAACGATGATATCACCCATCCCATTCCCGATCTTACCGGTTACATTACCGAGGGCCAGATTTCCGTCGACCGACAGCTCTACAACCGAGGTATCTACCCTCCCATCAACGTTCTTCCCTCTCTGTCTCGTCTGATGAAGTCTGCCATTGGTGAGGGCCGAACCCGAAAGGACCACGGTGATGTTTCTAACCAGCTGTACGCCAAGTACGCCATTGGTAAGGACGCTGCTGCCATGAAGGCCGTTGTCGGTGAGGAGGCTCTGTCCACCGAAGACAAGCTGTCTCTGGAGTTCCTGGACAAGTTTGAGAAGCAGTTTGTGTCCCAGGGCCCCTACGAGGACCGAACCATCTTCGAGTCTCTGGACCTGGCATGGGAGCTGCTGCGAATCTACCCCAAGGAGATGCTCAACCGAATTTCGCCCAAGATCATCGACGAGTTCTACGACCGAGAGTCGGACGAGTTTGCCGGCAAGGATACTGAGGAGATTATTGAAACCGAGAACCTCATTGATGCCTAGTACTAATAAATTGACTGAATAAGCGTAGGTACCGGTACGGTACCGTCTACCACAAGTGTGCTACAAATGTAGAGACTCCGTCTACCACAAGTGTGCTACAAATGTAGAGACTCCGTCTACCACAAGTGTGCTACAAATGTAGAGACTCCGTCTACCACAAGTGTGCTACAAATGTAGAGACTCCGTCTACCACAAGTGTGCTACAAATGTAGAGACTCCGTCTACCACAAGTGTGCTACAAATGTAGAGACGCAAGAACGGGATATATTTGTATGACAACATATAGTTTCTGTGCCACCTTAGTCATAAATCGTACATTCTTTATCTGATGGTGTACTTCTTTCTACCCCATCACTTCTGGAAGGCAGTATTTGCACCCCCAGCGGACTTTCTAGTTCACCTAAGGATTGCCTGGTAGTAAGAAGAGGAGCTCTACATTAAAACACCATCACTAAGGTGTTTTAAAGATAGAAACGAAGTAAAAGTCACCATACACCTAATATTACTTGATTTTGTCTTTACTTATCTCTTTTTAGGGCGTTTTTGGCCACTATTATGACAGCTAAATCTCATGGTTCATGTTATCCCACTGCAGTTCAAGAATAAAGCCTGCTGTAAAGCCTGCTGTAAGTTGAGATAGCTGGAAGAGCACATTTTTGTAGGAAAGCAGGTCTATCTGATGCCATATTTGTAATGAGTAGGATTCCCTGAACATTCTGAATTCTTCAGATTCTTTGTAGCGTCTCTGGAAGGTCAAATCTGAAGGACTTTCTCCATTACTCCTCCTACCAATAGAGATGTAGGCTACAAGACGTCATTCAACGTCTAATGAAGGTAGACTACGTTCAACAAGTACAGCAGAGTGTGGAGAGCAGTTTAGTTATGTTCCTTCTCTATTAATATTGCCATTATTCCACATTCGTTAGTATATCCGCCCTCAGCTAAAACTCCACTCTATCCTTCTCAGCCTGTTCTTCTAGCCACATGTCTCTCTGGAACTTGAACCATTCAGGAAGCACTTCTTCTTCGGGGACTTTGATGATCACCGTCTGCACAGGATTCTGGTTCAGATTGCTCATGACTGACGTGACAGAGTACATTCTGGATCTCATAAACTCGGGAGAAGACGGACCCAGAAACTGGCCACTACTACTACTTTTGGGATCCTCTTCGTCGTCAGTAGTAACTGCACATTCTCCATCCCAGGCCACACACTTGATATCGATCATTTCCAGAAAGATTTCGGCCATATAGTGCGGTTTGGCGCCTGAAAAGATGCGATACTCAGCTACTACACTGGAGTAGTTCCACTTGAGCATTCGTCTAAGAGCTCCAACAAAGGCGTTGGTCGAGTCCAGAATCAAGATGGGGTATGAAGTCTTGTTGAGAACGTAGTTGAACGAGTCTTGAAGTAGATCTTCAGACAATACCAATGCATTGCTGGACGCTCTCCAGGGACGAAGACCTACATGGACCAGCTTGATATCTTGTTCCGAACAAAATCCACGGATATGTTTCGGTGGACGATCTGGATTCAGAGATATAATCGTTTTTAATCCGAGTGTTTCGAGAAATGCAAAGTTGAGCGTAGTGAGCGCTGAGCATCGGTATACGCCATCTTCCACCACTCCAAAGTATTCCGGAGGTGCGAGCATCAAAAAGGAGTCAACGAGATATCTGTGTGTGTAGGTGAGTCTTGCTTAGTAAGGCCTTATGCTGAATGTAGTCTTTGTATGCCGAATGTGGTCTTTGTTTGATCAGTCGCCCGGTGTAGTTGACTGGTATTATTCACTGTATTCGACGATGCTCTTCATCCTGTAGCTCTAAACTTTATATCATGAGTGAAGAGAGATGGGGTGGAAGGGGTCCACTCTACTGGGCTTTTGGAGCCGATTTTAGTGAAAATAATACCACCAATCGTTTCATCACGTGATTTCAACCCTACCAGCTCTTTCCCCCCGCCCAAAACCCCCAAATTCCCCCCTCCACCATTGTCCACCCCCTCCAGTCCAAATATTTCACCAAATCTAATCACCAAATCACATTTCATTCAACACACCATGAAACGACTGTGGGGGTTGGCCCGAGTCAGGCCAAGGCGGCTAAATGGGACCAAGGTATTAGCACGCGCAATACACCAACACACATTTTACCCCGTGGCTACAGACCAAGCGTTCGCCCAACTGGTGCTGGAAAAAAACATCCGGGGAGATTATGGGTCTTCAGCACCACTGTATCTGCCTCCAGAAGCGTGTGGATTGCGCCAACTGGCCGATGGAGACTTTGTCGAGGCTATAGTTGCTGGAAGACCGTACTGGGGAGTGGTTACCAGGCGTCAACCGTTCACTTTGGAGATGCTGGACAGTGATGGAATCAATAGAGAAGTGCCTGTTGATTGCGTCACTTTTGGTCTCTATGGGTTTACGGAATTAAAGGGAGCCAAAGAGAGGTTCAATCTGCTTTCGGACTTTCTCAACTCGGTATCTTATTACCATAGTGTGGCCATGAGAAAGCTTTCTAGTATCCACTCTCTGGTAGCCAAACAGTCCATTCCTTGGTCGGTTGATCTGGACCAGATTGCCAATACTCTGTTGAAAATCTCGCCTGCTCTCAATGCTTACTCTTGGTCAGCTGCCGCTCTAGCTTCTCATATCACTATTGTCAACCAACCCAGGTACTTTCGATGTGACTATGCTCAGACAGCAGACTACGACTCCTGGTCGCCTCTAAACTACGTGGCTCTTCCCATTGAGACCGTCAGCAAGTTGGAGATGGTTGTTCATTCTGACATGGCTGCCAAGTCGATCAAGGAGTTCAAAGTCGTGGTTCAGAGGTACTTACAGTCGACTGAGAATGAGCAGCATAGACATTTACCGGTTCGGTCGTTGTTTACAGGAAAACAGGCCTACAATACATGGGACGCGGTGGTAGCGTTCCTGAGACATTACGTCGAGTATCCTCATCGAAATCTGAGATGGGTAGTTCCTCAGATTCTTGGAAGTTGGTTCCAGAACAACAACATCAATGGAGACCCTTATGATCCGTTTGTGGTGAGAGAATTTCTCGACAGAATCAACGAAACCACTCCTAGTGGTCCAGGATCGGTCTTTCTAGCCGGTCCTAACGATATTGCATTTACAAAAAACAGACTGCCGCCAGAATCGTCATTGGCAGCTGACCAAGTCGAGTTGACAGACGGAAACTCTGCGTTTCTCGACTTTTGCAACCAAAAGTACGCCGAATGGGAACCGTACACTTCGGATTCGGCTGCCCAGTTCTTGCATAAATGGAAAGATCCGGCCTTTTTGCTGGATAAACATATCGGCTTTTCTATTCATCAGGAAGACGGAGTACCTGAGTTGTTGCATTTGCATGTTCCAGATCTCACCCAGACGGTTCCAGTGGACTCTGACGTCTTTTCTGTGGTCGGACAGAGAAGTTATTCAATGGAAACTGTGGAGGGGAGACTGGAAATGCTTCCTACAGCTGTACTGGAAGAAGTGGCTCTTACAGGAGAAGATAGAAGACGAGTGATGACCATCACAGTGAGATTAATCAACGGTAGGATTCCTGAAGAGATTACCCCTGATCTACTGTTTGTGTCTTTCGGTACATGTGAATTCAAAGAGCTCAAGGAGTTCAGTTCCACTCCTAAACTTCTCTCTGACCTGTTACAACAACACTACGAGTACCGGCTTTCCAAAGGAGCTCTTCCTGGGTTCGCCAAGACCAACAAAAGTGCCAGCTTGACTTACAAGACTGAAGAGGTTTCTGAGCTGCCGAAATCCATCTTTCTGAGCTCCGCAGAACATAGAGACGAAGAACAGATTGCTCCTCGAGACGAAAAAGTGTCTCTTTTGCATGCCACCGAGAACCTGGACGTTCTGAGCGAGGCCCGTATTCTCATGAACCGACTAGGAGCCATCTACGCTTCAGATAATGGTCTACAGGTCATGTACCGTCAACAACAGGATCCTTTACACGCTGAAAAGTCGGATCATCCTCTTAATCGAAAGATTCAGTCGTTGTATTTCGAAAAGGAACACATTTCCAACGTTCCTGGACCCCATGAATCTCTAGGACTCGATGCTGTCATTCATGTGGCTTCTCCGGTCGAATCATTGGAAGATGTAGTCAACCAACATCAGTTATTCTGTCGATACTCACAGCTGAGTGCTCTAAGAAGACATGGACAGGATGTGGTCATGTTTGCTACCATGAGAGGAACTCCTAAGATTGATTGGTTGGCTCCTGCAGGAAGAGAAGAGTATACTCCCTTGTCAGATAGATGGCACGATATCCAGGATGATGTGGTTGATGTGATTGAACGAGATGTTCCCAAGATGATTCTCGAGCTTCCTCAACCTCTTTCAACTGCCCAAATCAACAATATCTACTTACAGTACCTGCGACCAAGACAACGGTTGACTGAACGGTCTGCTCAGCTGGTGGAACGGTACTGGAAGATTTTATGGCTGGAAACACAAGACAACTTTGCATACAAGTGTGTTGTTACCCGCCCAGCTCTCACGTATCGACGGGATCCGATTACTAAGCTGTCTACACGAGCTCGGGCGTACTGTATTGACTTGGATATGGAGGTGGAGGTGGAAGTTGGACATCTTCAGCTGGAAAGAGGAGATCGGCTGGTTAGTATGGGCGTTGAACGGGCCAACAGGTACACTGGCGAGCTGGTCTTGAGTGTTTAGCATTGTATATAGTATGCATTATAGAAATGAAGTCGTAGTGCGAAGCACTGCGGCGTAGCAAATAAGTAGTATCGGTAGCCGTAGTGCGATAGCACTGCGGCGTGGCGAATAGTAGTAGCTGACCTTAGTAAGCATTGCTGGTATGCTGCTTGCTTCTATTGGCTGTAGTTTCGAAGAGTGATCTTCTTCTTTTTTCCTTGTCTCATCTCCTCCTTATAACAGCTTAAGATGCCCCGTAACACGATCAATCTCTCCCTTGGGGGCAGGACCGATTCCAAGAACAGTAGCGCTTCCAGCGGCAATCTGGGTTCGGCCAGCGTCTCGAATCACACACGCAATGATTCCTCGCTCCAGAGCCTGTCTTTTGAGCTCAAACAACTCAGCCTCAGACTTCACCTGAAGAGCCACCTTGGCCTGACCCCATCGGACCCACGACCGGGTAATCTTGGGCTTGAGTTCCGACGACTGTCGGTAGCATGCCAGGGCAGCATGTGCACATTGGGCGGCAATCTTGCCCTTGGTCATCTTGAGATCGGTTCGTACCACCAGCACCATTTTCAGCTCGCCTCGAGCCTTATCTTCATGAGCCTGTAGCTGTTTGATATCTTCTTCCGTAAACTCATCTTCCGAAGAGTCTGCTTCAGAGGAAGATATCGAGGAAGAAGAGAGACTTCTAGCCCGGAGTTTTCGAGAAGCAGCAGAACAAGTGGTAGCTCGGGGAATAACGTATCGTCCGAGAATCACGCCTGCTCCAACCAGACCGGAAGCAACCAGGTAGTTGACTGTCTGGGTAGATAGAGCCGAGGGAACAGTCAGCATGGTGGGATGGAATAGGTGGGATTGAAAGATGAAGTTTCACGAAGTTTGATTTGGTGCATGATAAGCAGGGCTGAAGCAGTGCGAATGGAAAGTAATAAAAAGAAAAGAAAAAGAAAAGGAAAAATAAGATACATTATTGATTGATTCAAGTACTCCCTTGGTATGGAGAATACTTGATAGTCAGAAGGCTTTTTTCTGCAAATACTAATTTCTTCTCTGATCGCTTAGGCACCATTAGAGTTCCTCCTCAGCTCCCAATGACTCTCCCTCTCACCATATCCTACCACGTATTTGTGCCCGCTTATACCATCACCATATCAAGGTGTTTTGCTATCTGACACATCTCATCTGATATTAAAGGATACATCTGACGATACCTTCTTTACCTTCCTTACCTTCTTACCTTCTTTACCTTCTTTACCTTGTATACGCTGCCAGTCTCTTTTTCGTCTTTATCTATACGGTGGATGAGGAGAGGATGGAGTCATACGGACAGTGTCATAAGGGAGAAGAGATACCAAAGTGATACCAGAAAAGATACAAACGATACCAAATGAGCTGCCGTTGATATAATGACGTCAAAGATGCTCATCATATCTGTTTTGATCACTTTCAAATGGTACCTACAGGTCCTCGGATACCACTATCGTCCCCTCCACACTCCCCATGTCACACCCATATGACTGGTCAAACACTGCCACGATACCTAGTTTGACGGAGTCCGTATAGTAGACTCAGCTGAGAAAGCAACATCTGATACTTGTAGAGGACCATGACCAGCTATATAGAGACGTCCTAGCCTGCTCACTTTCTTCTCCCCAACAGTGCAATCTCGACAATTCACTAGGCAGCGCTTTCCTCCTACAAAAAAGAAAAAAACACCAAAAAAAAGACAAAACGAAAACAAAAAACGAAAAGGCAACTTCTTGCTGGTCAAGTTCTGTAAGTATTACGCATTTAATTGCTCGTCTTGGCTTTGGAGGCTTGAAAAGGCAAAAAGGTCCGCCACCGGTACAGCACAGCACAGGTACATTATGTCCGTTATGTCCGCTATGTTCCTTCTGTGGGCTATGTCCGATGTCCACTGTCATATTATGTCCGCTATGTCCGCATCTCCTATCTCCTCTCTCCCCTTACCCTAGCTAATACAGTATCTCGTATCTGCTGGCAGATGAGATTTTCTCAGGGCTTGTCATTCTTGGGGTTGGCCTGTGTGCTGGCGCACGGGCTGACTGATGTACAGTCGAATACTCACGAGCTGGAAAAACGGCAAACTTTTGGAACTCGTTTCAATGGGAACCCGTTTGTGCCCATTTCGACTGCAGACCCCTTGGGCATGTTTCCCCGGAGACAACATCCCGTCAAGCTGCCTCCGTTCGTCACCGGAGGCTCCCAGACCACTTTAGGAGCTGTTCCTACAAACAACTTTTATACAAACATGCTGTTGGGAGATCGTACTCTTCCAGCCTACGTTTATCCTTACAGTGTGTGGTGGTCCAGGGCAGATGGCTTTTCGGGATTGGCTATATCTCATACTCGCCATCACCAGTTGGTGTATGGTCCCGATCCGAACCGGAATCCGGCCCAGTTTTATTTCAACCCTTCCGGTATCATGTCCATGGTGTTCAGTGCACGTGAGTTCTCGTCTACTATCTCGATGAGAATGGATTCTCTAGGTCCCATGAGTGTCAATGCCAATACTCTTGACGAAAGTGGAACGCTCAAAATGTGGACTCCTCTAGTCCGAGGAATGGGAATGGTGACTGCAAAGTACTATGGAGTGACTCCAGTGATTGCTTCTCAGGTTGGGTTTGCTCGTGTTCAGCAGGAAAGTTCTCTCAGACCTGATCTTCACAAGTACAGACTAGTTCTCAACAACGGAGTCACGTGGTTGATGTACGTGACCATTCTTTCTGGGCAGTCCATCCACTTTACTCTCAGCAACAACAACCGTCTTGTTAGCACCAACAGAGGCACTTTTGTGATTCAGGTCGGTGCTCTTCCTGATGCTGCTTCAGAGTATGCTCTTGACAATGCGGCTGGAAGTTATGCTGTGGGTGCTTCTGTTTCTGGAAACATTGACCAGGACGGACGTCGCGGAACCTACAGTATCAACTTTCAACATGCAGGCAAAAGTCATCGTGGAAAGCCGTTGATGTACGCTCTCGAACATCAGGTTCAATCTATGACAGATACCATGATGTCTAGTTGGACTATGGCTACTTTGGATTCTCCTGCCAAGGGTCAGATGCGTGGATTTATCACTGACAAGTTCACCATGGTGGAGCCAGATCTTCCCAGAGACGTGGGATACCTCCCTAAACCCGTTCTTCCAAACCACCATTCTCGTCTGGGTGATGCTCATGTCAGAAGTCTTATTGCGAGTGCTGCCAACCAGGAAATGCTCCAAGATATCAACTCCCAAACTAATCTCGACTCCATGTACTTTTCCGGTAAAGGTCTTGACAAGTTTGCGCAGTTGTTGGTTGTTCTGAACGACGTCCTTGGAGATAAAGGGAGAGCTCGAGATCTTTTGGGTCGATTGAAGAACGCGTTTGCAGTGTTTGCCAACAACAGACAACAGAACCCCTTGGCTTACGATACCGTCTGGAAGGGTCTTGTTTCGACTGCTGGTCTGGGAACTGCTCCTCATGCGGATTTCGGAAACTCGTACTACAACGACCACCATTTCCATTACGGATACTTTGTCCATGCTGCTGCTATCATTGCCAAGGTCGATAAGGAGCTGGGAGACAGTCGCTGGCTCAGTCAGAACCGACAGTGGGTCGACAACCTGGTCAGAGACTACGCCAACCCCAGTACTCAGGATAAGAGCTTTCCTATCCATCGTTCGTTTGACTGGTGGTCGGGGCACTCGTGGGCCAAGGGCTTGTATCTCAGTGCTGATGGTAAAGACGAGGAGTCTTCTTCGGAGGATTATCATTCCGTCTACGCCATCAAACTGTGGGGTCATGCCAGTGGAAATCATGCTATGGAAGCTCGTGCCAATCTCCAGCTGGCTATCATGAAACGAGCCATGAACACCTACTGGTACATGAAGGACAGCAATCGGAACCAGCCCGCCAAGTTCATCAAGAACAAGGTCCCCGGAATTTCGTTTGAGAACAAGGCCGACCATTCGACGTACTTTGGTATGAATCCCGAGTTCATTATTGGGATCCATGCTCTTCCCACGACTCCCATGTCGGCATACATTCGAGATCCGGCCTTTGTCCGGGAGACTTGGGATCAGCGGGTAGCTGGGTTCATCAACTGGGTCGATAGTGGATGGAGAGGTACTCTTCAGCTTGATCGAAGCATTTTCGACCCCAATGCTGCGTACCGGTTCTTTACCCAGGGTTTCCAGCATCGGTGGTTGGATCCGGGGACGTCATTAGCGTGGTCGTTGACTATGGTTGCTGGCTTAGGTGGGCAGTAAGGACGAGAATGGACGTATACATATATAGATTAGAATAGACATTGTACTGTGGGGGGGGATACTGGTTAGCTACCGGTAATTATGAGTATCACCATGGTTTGAGTTACATAGCTCCTCCTGATAAACTGTGGCTGTATTGGGTTTGTTATCGCATATACCGTTAACGCCGATTCTGGTTAGAGTGTAGTAAGTAGTCCTACAGTGGAGAAATTGACATCTTTTTCTGACTACCAAGCTAGTCTATCACCTACAGTCATAGATAACGCATGATAGGTCCAATCTGTACTTCTTCTCCTCCCTTCCCCACATAGTTAGGGCGCAACTGCATCCACCATGCATAGAGTCTGTTGGAATATAAATTGGGCTTGAAACCTGAACCGGCCAGCACACCAATTATCCACCTTATACACCATGGCCCCCGCTCTTTTCAGCCCTATCAACGTCGGGGACACCCACCTGCTCAATCGGGTCGTCATGGCTCCATTGACCCGATTCCGAGCCGATGAAGGAGGCGTTCCGTCGGAGCTCCAGAAAGAGTACTATGTTCAGCGATCTCAAGCTCCTGGCACATTGCTGGTTGCTGAAGCGACGTACGTTTCTCCGGGAGCAGGCGGAATGAAGACTTTTGGAGGTCACGTGCCTGGCTTGTGGACCGAGGCTCAGATTGCGGGATGGAAGAAGGTGATTGATGCTGTTCATGCCAAGGGATGCAAGTTTTATATCCAGCTTTGGGATCTTGGACGAACTGCCAATCAGCAGGTTCTGGAAAGAGCTGGTTTACCTTTTACTGGTCCTTCTGCCATTCCTCAAAAGGGAGACAAGTTTGGAGACAAGATCCGAGCTTTGACCGTGGCTGAGATTAAACAGAAGATCAAGGATTATGCCACTGCTGCTGAAAATGCCATCAAGGCAGGAGCTGATGGAGTGGAGATTCATTCTGCCAACGGGTACCTTCCCGACCAGTTTATTCACTGGAACTCCAACCATCGAACAGACGAGTATGGAGGAAGCATAGAGAACCGATGTCGGTTTTCCTTGGAGGTTGTGGACGCCATTTCTAAGGCCATTGGAGCCGATAAACTGGCTATCCGACTGTCTCCTTGGACCGATGTTCAGGATATGGACGTTGATCAGGTGAACACTCTGCCTACTTTTGAGTACATGTTCCGAGAGTTGCAGAGACGAGCTGATAACGGACAAAAGCTGGCCTATGTTCATCTCATTGAACCTCGAGTTAATGGAACCAAAACAAAGAGAGATGAAGTGGCTTGGCAGACCAATGAACCGTTCCGAAAGATCTGGAAGGGTCCTCTTGTTCGAGCTGGTGGTTTCACTCGAGAAACTGCTCTTGAAGCTGCTGCTTCCGATCCTCTGACTCTGGTTGCTTTTGGACGGTACTTTATTAGTACTCCTGACTTGGTTGAGAGATTGGAGAAGGACGAGAAGCTCAACCCTTACAACCGAAAGACCTTCTACTCCACTGGTGCAGTTGGATACACTGATTATCCGACGTACGAGAAGGCAAAGCTTTAGGTGGAGAATATACCACTTTGATTGACACCTACGGTACTGTACATGTATCAGCTAGACAATATACAACACCTGTAGATCTCTGAGAAGCGATTAACACTCTAATATATTGTAGGTGACACTATACCAGTGCATACATACCGGTATTCGTACCATAGACACAACAAGATGTTTCCTTTCGTAGATGCAGGTACGGCTTATTCCAAGTCCAATACAAACTCCCTCTGTATAATATGTGATATACAGTATAACAGTCACTATGAATAGAAGATTCTGTACTTCTCACAAGAATTTACCTCGGTATGTACTTATATCACTGATACGAGAGCCCTTCCCCATGATAGATCACTTTGATTGAGGCTACAAGTGCCGGTACCTGTGGATGTACACTAGACCCGACAATATGAGGAAGTAAAATTGACAGAACACTTTTAAAATATTCACACAGATTATACTACCTGGTACTGAGAAATATCCCACAATATACCAATTTATTGAAGCGTCACATTGAAGACCAGACGCTGCAACATGAAACGTAGGCTTGGGGATAACTCGACTATTTGAAGATCAATAGTGGTGTAATTAAGTCATAAGAGGCTCTCTTTGTCTATAATAGTTGATTGTACGTGGTTGAACACTTGTTAATGTCTCTTGTAGGTAAGAATGTTGCATTCCTCTCTGTTCTCTATCATAAAGAATACCCTAGTAGAGGCCCCTGTATAGGAATGAATATTAGAAGTACTCGTCGATTGGAGAATAGCGGCCCTACAAATACCTTTATTCGGCTCATAGTGTGCTACTACCGGTAGTGTCATTATTCCGCACTGGGAATGACTACTACCATGGTACTCATTTACTTCTGTTAGCAGCCTATTCTATTTCCCCAGCTTTGCTGACTCCAATGCTCTTACCCAATCTCCATGATGTCTATTAAGTAATTATGATTGAGCTGTATATTTTTATCCCATACACTTCTACCAGTCTCCATCTACACCACCCCGTTCCACTTCCAAAACCACACAAACCCCACCATTCTTCTCGTCTCACTGTGATGATTCCAATTGTACCATTTAATCGATTTTCTGAGCCAGACTAAGCGAGTTATCGTTCTATCTTCATACTCTTACAAACATTTACTCTGTTAGCAACATATACATGTATGTACTGAGAGAACAAGACAGAACCCTATGGACAGATCGAATACCCTTATGTATTGTACTTTTAGGCATACACCCTCCTACGACCACATTAGATGCAATACTCCTCAGATACAACTTATATTAGTGGTACCGGCAAGATACCCATCGATAGCATAGGTCAGTCATGATGGATTATTGTACTTGTAGACCAGGCACTGTATCCGTATGTACATACTAGAGAGCCTGCCTGCACTTAGTGCGAGTACCAGTACAACAACTGTTTCGTCAAATCAATCTATTGTTCACCATACAACATACCCTCACCACCGTTCATGCCATTATGTCTGTATTTACTGTATGTACTGGTACTCTATGCAATGTCCTGTCTACCACCTTCCGCTACTCATTGACAATGACAACCAGCACGGTGATATCATCGGGCTTGCCTCCCATGTAGTGCACCTTCATGACCTGCTGCACTTCCTTGGCGAAAGGAGACAGATGCTGTTTGTTGGTACTCAGAGACTTGGCCTTGAGCACGATTCTTCGCGCCAGATCCATGGCGCCCTTGTGTTCTCCACTGGACTTGATGCCCTCCTTATCGTCCTTGATCCACGATCCATGTTCAAGCATGGTCTCATTGACAATCTTGAGAGTATCTTGGGCGCTCATGTTATCGGTAAGACCGTCCGTAGCAAGCACAATGACATCTCCAGGCTCGGCGGCAAACGAAAACTGGTCGGCCATGGCAGGAGTGTCTTCGATATGTCTCAGACCCTGTCTTTCATCACTTCTCTTGAGTTCTTCAGGAATGATAGCCAGCTGGTAAGGAGTGTTGAAGGCATGGGTCTGGGCCTTGGATCCGCCAGCAAGCTTTCCGTTTCGAAACACCATGAATCCAGAGTCTCCCAGGTTAGCTACCGCCACCTGTCCGTCCTCTCCAGCCACTCCAATACATGCCGTACTTCCTCCTGCCTTGACGGTCTTTTCTCGCACGATTTTTTCGTACGCGTTGATGAGCAGTTGCTTAGGGGAAATGAGCGACGCCAGAGGTTTGTCCAAGGGCTCCTTTTCCAACTGCTGGGCCTTTTCAACCGCCAACTTGGAGCTTTCATGGCACAGATAGTAGCTGAAATCAGACGAGTTGACTCCCATTTCGGCCCACCCGCCTACTCCGTCCGTGACTCCAAAAGCAGCACTGCTGTATGTGTATGAATCCGGCGAGTCCGTCTTACTCAGCGAAACATGGAAAAATGCATCTTCTCCGGTCGGAGGTCTGTTTTCGCCGGCTGGAGGCTTGGACTGCTGGTGGGGAGGCCGGGGCTTTGCGCTGTAGGCCTCGGCGATTGTGTAGCTGAGAAACCGCTTGGCGAGGAGAGGTCGGATCAGGTTTCGGGGTAGTCGTGTTCGGAGCATTGTAGAGGGTGGAGTGTGCTTCTTTTTTCTCAGGGACTTTTTATTCAGGGACCTTTCAAAAATAGGCTCTCTGAAAAGAAGTCTTTTAGGTTGCAGGAAAAGGCACGAACCACACAGCCAGCAACTGTCTTATGGTTAGAGATACGAGGCAGAAGGAGGGAAAGAAGGAACCGGCATACCATGGTACCGGTACTACAGTAACCTTTGAATTGAATGTATTTTTCAACAAGTTTTACACGCTAATTACGTCTAGAAAAAAGATTCATTTTGCCTTGTGGTTACAGGCATCTCTGAGTGTCTTCAGTAGCTTCAAGTAAACACCCATACTTCAGTTGAAGAAGAGTGTCTAGGTGGTCCAAACGGCGCGGTAGAGGTCTGAGTTTTTGACAGAATGCTTACGGCAATTATAAGAGTGGTCTGACAAAATTTCAGCGAAATCTGTCCAGTAATTATCATGTTAGGAGGGTACTGGTATGAGTGCCTGTTAATGTTACTTAGCAGTATAAGACCTATGAAGAGGAACACTGAAAGTAGGTCTTAAAGACGTGTTGAAGCACTGAAAATTGTACAGCCGATTCACATCTGCTATACAAGTAAGCTGACAAGTTTTCAGCCAAATCGGTTGTATGTTAAAGAAGTTAGTCGGGTGCTATGGAGGGTCTTGCAAGTACCTCTGAGGAGAAGTAGAGGTGACCCAAAAAGGGTGTAATACAGGTGCTAGAGACAGGAAATTATGACAGATGATCAATCCTTGCATGCTAAGGACTTTGACGAGATTTCAGACCCCTCCGATAAAAATTGGAGTCCCTAGAGTACATAGTATCTTCCCACTTTGCTTCTTTAGCTCAGTAAAAGTCGTAGTCATAACCTCTTCACAACACCCCGTTCAACACCCCCAATATACGTCCAAAACAAAATCCAAAAGCACCATCTTACTCCCCCAGCCCCAATTACCACATCTACTCTTTTTAATCAGCAGAAACACGTAAATTTCCATCCCATATCTCACCTCTAATTTTCCTCCACCAAACTCTCCACTCACCACCGGACGTTGCCAGCGAACAGCCTGACGAACAACCCGACGGTGGATGAACATGACGAAGAAGACGTCAAGACCGACTCTGTAGGTATATACTTGTACCGGTACTGTATTGTAGCTATAATGCATCTTAAGAATTTAAAAAAAAAAAAAAAAAAGGATAATAATGAAAATAGAACCGGTAGGTAATCTTTTCTTGCAGGGACCACCATATGACTATTCATATGGGGTGTGTAGGTACAGTAGTGGCAGATGTCAGTCACTGGTCTGGAATAAGTAATCTGCCATTTCCGAAAGACTCTTAATCTGTCACGATCATCATGTCACCTTACATTTGCGTTTGTGTTGTGACACAAACCAAAACTTGGATTGTGTCTTAAACCTCCCCTGCCCCTTGAGTGACACCATTCACACTCCCCCTCCACTCCGGCCGAATTGGAGACATAACATGATTGCGTCCGCCGCTTTGGAAGTGGAGGGATGTGTGGGTGGTGTGGGGAGGAAGAAGCTACAAGCAAGGTATGGTATTTACATAGTGGTACAAGTACTCCGTATTAGTATACCTTATATCAGGAAGGCAAGCTGAGCAAGCACTGGATGTAGACCAATGAGACAGTTGGAGACATAAAGATAATATTAGTAATGGTACAGCTGGCCGACAAGTGTTCACCTCGGAACTAACTGTTTCGTGGTGTGTTGTGTATGTTGTTACATTAACCAAATACAGTGACCGGTCATAAGTTTGGTGAGTGTTCGCATAAAAGTATAACTTTAAGAAAAATCGTCGGAGTTCATTGGCTCATTACTCAACCAGTAATAGTCGGATTATTCTCATATTCAAGTGATTAATTGCTGATAGCCTACTATATAGGATGGACCATCACTTGTTGTTATATACATCTTGATTCTTCGTGTGCAGCCCTTTTGCTGCAGTACAAGCGCTAATTTGGCTGTGCATACTCAGTCTCACAACATAGAAATATTCTCGATCAACACAAGCCATGGAATGAATCAAAGATCGGAATATCAAAGATCTGCCTATTTTCCGAGATATGTCTGAAACCCCAGCCTTCTAGCCCTACTCAAGCCCGAGTTATATGGGTTTTGTCGAGGTACGGTAAAAATGGCCCAAAATAGGGTTCATGTGAGAACATGATATTGGTCATTTCATGGTCAGAAGCTCTTTTTTGAGGATCTAAAGCTCATATTTCCGTTTCTATGAAGAGGGCGGATGTTTCCGTTGTCTTTTTGTGCCGATACCTTTCCTACAAGGTCAGTTAATGGCAAAATCGCATATTTAGGCTGTTTCACACTTGCGGGCCCCCTATTACGTCAGCTTTGAAGATACCGCAAATTGAGAAGCACCAGTATGTAGCCCTGGTATTTCTGTACCAGGTTCCACTCCTTTCTAGGCCGCATCACACCCGTATGACGTTCTTTTCGGACCTCCAAAGTGTAGGGTTAAACGGCATGCGAAAGTTTATACCGACCGTCCATCTTTGATGCCGCTCAATCTGCGCAATATCCCCTGAGGGTGATAAATGGGTGTCGTGCCGTAATCTTGAGACGCTTCTGTTTCGGTTTTTTGTTGTTTCAAGTCATTTGGACTTGTGGTGGTGTGTCAGGGGTAGGATGAAAAACTCTTACGTTTACGCTTTGGGACATCTAAGTGCTTTTCTCACCAAACTTCTGACCTAGTACTGTATCATCAATCAATAAACTTGATGGTTTTCAACAGAGAAGAACAAAACCTTCAATAACGGTCAAACACACAAAATACATTAACTAACTAATCATTCGTCTTCTCGTTCACCGTATCCTCCTTAATATCAAAGTCCTCCTTGTCATCCTCCTTATCATCCTTCTCATCCCTGTCATTGTCAACGTCCTCCCCTCCAATATACTCAACTGTAGAGCCGACGAGGATAATACCATTCTTATGACAAATCCGCTTCTCATCTCTCTTATAAAAATACAAGATGGAAAGACCGCCAATAATACACAAAAACGCACAGGCAGCACAAGTGGCAAACCCCTTGGTGAATCGAGGAGACTCTTTGGTAGGAAAGACCAACACAGACACCCAAGCTTGAGAGCTCTGTCCAAACATACTCATGGCTACAATGACTATAGCATAAGCTTGAGGATCGTGTCTCATGATATCACTGGTCCATCCGAAAAAAGAAGGACTCATGGACCAAGATGTATATTGAAGACAAAAGGCGAACCATTTGGCGGCTTCAGAAACATCCCAGACCGCCAGAATCACACAGCCTATAAAGTTGAGCGTCTGGGTGATGGCTATAGCTCCCCATCTGCATTTGAACATGTCTGCAAACAGAGAAGCCGAGTAGACATAGACGAATCCGAGTCCTGGCGCGACCGAAGACAGTTTGTTGACTTGCTGGTTGGTGTATCTTTGGTTTCCTTGGTCGTCAGTAAGACTTTTGAGCCAGAGAATGAAGGATCCTGAAGTTCCACTGTTGTTGTTGAAGAAGACACAGGCCACTAGAACCATGAGAGGCATTCTCCAGGTGGTGAGCAGCGGTTTCCACAGTTTCCACGAAAAAAAGCTCTTTTTTTCCGTCTGCGTGGACTCGGTAGCGTACGGTTTCATTCGTAGTCGGCATCTTCTTATTTCGTCGTCAGTCAGAAACAGAGAGACACATTTATCGGGGGTTCCAGGGATGACAAAGAAACCAATCACGGCCAGAGGAAGCGTGGCAATGGCGTCAACGATAAACACCCATCTCCAGCCTTCAAAGCCTCCGATTCCGTGTAAATCCAGCGCAGCACTGGCCAGCAGTCCTGAACTCAACAAACCGAGAAATTGACCCATATAGAAGAAACCAGCTCTTCTAGCCACTTCAGAGGGCTTGTACCATGATCCCATAAGAAAATAAGCAGTCGGTACGAATCCTGATTCGAAAACTCCGACGAAAAAACGAATCACCTTCAAGGCTGCTACAGACTGAATCTTGCAACAGAGAAGAGTCATAATACCCCAACAGAGATCCATGACTGGAATGACAATATTGAGGGGGACTTTGGGTAGCATGAACATGAATGGAAGCTGGAAAACAACCGCTCCAACCAAGTACATGGCTTGAACATTGACTAGGTCGTTTCCTTTGAATCCTAGATCTTCTCTCATTCCAGAAACATAGGCATTGTTGACATTGGTTTGATCAAGGTACTTGACCCAGTAAACTGCCAGAGAGTAACACGTGAGTAGAAGGTCCAGCTTAAGGATCAACTTTTTATCTTCCTTGGTATCTCTTTCGTCAAACCACTTGAACCATTTATGACCCGACTTTTCGTACTTGTTTTGTCGGTACTCGTACTCGTCGAAAAACTTCCACCAAGGCCGGTTGGTTTCGTCTCGGTACTCCATAACGAGCTCTTGTTCATCGGTGACGGCCTCAACAGCCAAATCGTCCTCAACCTGGCGTATTCTTGGGATGATGCGCATGGGGGGGGTGGTTCCTGAGTAGGGGGTAGTGTGGTTTCTATGTCGAGAGGGGGGTGTATATGCCCCCAAAAGACGTGTTTCCAAGTTCTTTATATATCGTCAGTTTGGTTATTCATGGCTACCACCCCTCAACACCTTTACCCGCCGTCCTTTATCCATGCGGATCAGTATTGACTTCTTATCATGAAGATGAGGGAGGGGAAAGATGTGGTGTTGTAAGAAGTGGAATTTGGGGGTGAAAAAATGGTACAAAAAAAGAAACTGAAACGTCTAGATTGATCACGTGACCAAACACTCATCAATTGACTTCTTTCCTATCAAAACCCTCTCTAAAACCACCTCATCCAGTCTCTCCAACATGTCCCCATTTCCCAAGATAGCCGCCATGCTTAAGGTGCTGATAAGCTCTTGGGGGTCTGAACTTTGATGGGCTCGAGGAATGAGAGAAGTGAGGGACGTATTTTGAAGGTGTAATAAAAGAAGGAGAAGTGTAGAAAATGGTCTAATATATTAATGACCGGTTATTTAAGCGATTGAAGTAATAATATCGCGTTTATCGTCGTTAGTTGTCCCTCTAACGACATGTATACACGCACCCCAACTCGCTTCTTACCCCACACTTTCCCCCCACAGGTTTGAACGTAAGCAAAACATGAACAACAGCAAAACATCAAACATTGGAAAACTCATGCACCAAACCCCTCATTCCAAGACTTGATCTTGATTATAATCCATGGCGGAATTAGGTTGATCTTGCCTAGTACAGGTTTGGGGGTTTTGACCAATATGAAGAGCCGAAGATGGAGGGAAGAGGGAGTATCGGTACTGGTAACTATACTATGTTCTTACAACTAGACAGACTACTCAAACGAAGCTCTATCGAGTCAACCTCCCACACACTTTGCTTCGCTCAGGTGTGAACTGCGCGTCCAGAGTGTAGACGACAGAGTGCAGCGAGTCAACTTGGCTTCGCTCAGTTGGCGAACTCAAGGCTCTGGGAGCTGAAAAGGTGTTATCATACAAGGACGCTGAAGTGGTTGAACAGATCAGGAAGGAGTATGGAGATAATCCCAATGTTTTGGACGCCATTGTAACTCCCCATTCAGCTACCACTTCTTCAAAGGTTACTGGAACTTCTCCTGCAAAGTACACTAATTACTGTCCGAAGAAATTCTGAGCATACGGAAAACTTCCCTGATCATATCGCTGTGTCTCCTATCCAGACTGACCGAGTGTTTGACCAGGAGCATCTTCCCGAAGTGACTATTGCCAAGGAGTACGGCAAACTGTTGACTGGATGGCTCAAGGAAGGTAAGATCATTCCTAACAAGCCTAAAGTGTTTGGAGGTCTGGAAAAGGTTGAGGAAGGGTACCAGCTTCACCGAGACAGAAAGATCCACGGAGAAAACTTGGTGTACAATATTTCCAAGACTAAGCTGTAGGAGGTGATTTATAGGTGAATGAAGACTATCCATAGTCAGTATCCCAAAATATCCCAATGTGTCTAACTGCATGAATCTCATGTATCAGTACAAGGCTTACTCAATGAAGTCCCTATGAAGCATTGTCAGCAACAATACTTGGTTTAATGTGAATTGTGATATTGAGATTATTCGGTAGTGTTGACTGATACATATCGATAAGTATAGAGATGTGTATTGTAAGGTGTAAAGTACAAGGTCTTCATGTCTTACTGTGATGTCTTGTTGTATCAAATGCCATAGTTGGGTGAATGGAATCCGAATCTGATGTAGAAGTACCGGTACCGGTAGCACATTGAACTGACATCTTCATAGTCGAGCTACAATGATACCCAGTGGAGCTAAGAAGAGTTGAGGACAGTTAACAATCAGAATATGGAATATGCCAGTAGTCAGATGGAGCTGGATGTTCTAGCTCTCTGTGTACTCTGCTTCATCCTGAAAATATGAATCTCGAAAGGTGAGGTGATGAGATGATCATTTCCATCAGCCGTAGACCCAAAATTGGTCATCAGAACTTTTATTACACTAACTTCATCTATAACTTGTTCCTCTAACTTCATCATGGTCTTAATCTCGGCTCTTCAAGACAGCTTCTCTGTAGTATAACCAACATAGACGTAGACGACAGAGCAAAGTCGTTGAGAGTAGAAGTCTGTTAAAGAACGAGGTCTCTTCTTCTTCCACAACTCCACCTAAGACACTGTTGCTCAATTTGGAACTCTTCTTTTCATTATGCTCCTCTTCTGGGGTGTCCTGGCCACCAAGGAACAGATGCCTGGCTTCTGGAAGACCTACATTGTTGGTGGCATGATGGCATGTATGGGACGAGCACCAGTCACCTGTTTGACTCACCAACTTGTCCAGTTCCCTGAGAGTACATGGATGGCTTCATCAATGCTCTTGGAGAAGCTGCTGGCTACCTGGTTTCTTCTTCTGTTGACCAGACTGTCCCGTCCCATGAAACCATCCCATCAGTCCTCAGCGATGGCAAAACTGGGGAATCTTTTGGGCCAACCCTGTCTTCAACATTTTCCCCGCCTCTGCTTTACTACTACTTTCGAGTCAAAGGCCAGAAGTTGTAATTGCTTACTACCGGTACTGTGAGCTGTATCTAGGAAGTTTTTTCCTTCAACACCCCTTACTATGAGATGAGAAGTAACATTGGTGGCTCGGTAGATGCAGGCTGGGACTACAAGTACCGGTACCGGTATACTAACACACACAATAAACCCTCGAACGCCTTTTTATAGTGGTCTGATATACCTGATCCCGTAATATTGGTGATGTGACTATTAGTAGCTCTTCAGACGATGATCTTTATATAAAAAAGCTGCTGGAACCTGATCTACCAGCTACACCAAAATACAGTGGTCCTTCCTACAAATTATCTCGAGATAATCGAGGTTAGACTGTAGGTGGAGAAGAGATGATAAGAAATCGACATTGAGTATCGCCACTCCTCGTGAAACTCCTCTTAAACTTCTTTAAAACAATGCTGACATAAAAAGGAGAGATACAGTAATTGTCGATAAAAGGAACAGAAAAAAAGTGGCCATGCACTTGTACAAGTATTGGCCTTCCCACGAGAGGTGCGACAGAAAAGAGCGAAATGATTAGAAACACAATATAGTAACAAGAAGAGGTAGCCCATTACTTACCCACAGTATGTAATAGAATTTCGGGTCTTTCATAATACCATATATCTTTTATCGTCCACTAATCAACTTATCCAGAGTTCCGATTCAGAAGCATAAAAGTGGTTTACTTGGACTAAATAGGCTGAATAAATGTTCCTTGCTTCTTTCTTTACTTTGTTCTACTTTTCATCCGTTGAAACATCTACTCATTTCTACTTTTGGTCTATTCCATCTTTGACGATCACACTATTAGTATTAATAAGGCAGAAAAAAAGTGCGGAGACCTCCAGAAGTTGATTAACTCCTCTAAATACTCTTAAAAAGTGCCATGAACCTTTTCTTGTGCTTGATTTCTGCTTTTGTCGTTCATTTATTCAACATGTCTTTATGCCCAGGGCTAGAGATGGTACGGTAGGTGGAGAAAACATAACAAAGAACTAAAGCACATCCCAGAAGTGAAACAGATTATCTAAAAGAATCTATCACTCCCTCCACTGTAATGAGTTCTATTTTCACTTTGGGGTGTACGTGGCCATCGCTACGGCCCACGCTACGGCCTCGGTCAAGGTGAACACAAGAGAGAAACTGTTAAAATACATACTATATATCAGAATGACTTGACAGTTACTTAGTGAGAGTCATTGCCACAGCTTTCACTTTTCATTTCTCGTTTCAGCTTTTTTCCACAACCAATCATGCTATACAGACCGATTACTTTGGCCTCTAACCATGGTAGTGACAGAACCGCGGTAAATGTAGCTGTTGACCTCCCCACTGTCGGAAAAAGCAATCTGGAACGTATTACCATCTTAGCTTCTTCTATTCAACTTTTCTTTGTCATTTGTTCAATATATCCTGATGACAGCATTTCGCCCACCATCTATACTGCAACAATGAGGATTAAACTACTTGTATGGAAAATAACCTCAGTGACAAAAAGAGGTACTTGTACCGGTACTTGTAACTATTTGAACATGTTCTATTGTGTCTACATATGTGATGTACTTGTATGAAGTTACATGTATGTCTTCAAGGGCTACGACACAGCGAGACGGTTATAATGGTAAGGAGTGGGTCAAAAACAGTTTTAAGAAGACAGAAATAAAAAGAAAGTTGAGGGGAGTATTGTGGATATTTCAAAACCGAAATCTGATCATTATTGGGTGAGATGGACTCTTTCATTCTGTTAGGGTGTAGAGTGGGATATGAAGAGTGAGGAGAAGTATCTAGAACTGTTAAAAGAGTTTTATATGAGTATCAATGTCACTTGTACTCACCAATTGATCACTTTGAACTTGTTGTTTCTTTTCCACAACTAAAAATAGTTGATCTATGAAGTTCAAGTGAATTTTCTTAAGGTATACCAATGAGAACGCTTGAATGCAATGAATAATTAATCAAAAACAATTCTGACTTGACAGATATAAAGAGGAAATTGAAGAGTGTACAGTAGAGCTTTATTTACTGAATTCTGAGCATTATTGGTCGAGATAGATGCCATTGATCTTACAGTCCTCTGTAGAACATGAAGAGAGAATAGCAAGTATCTTGACGTATTATAAAAACTATGTATGAGTGATCAGATGATTCATAATTATCAATTGACCACTCTGCTGTATCTATTTAATTGATTAATGGTGTATATACATTCGAGGGTTGTGTAACGACGAGACAGGTGAATGCGAAGTAGTGGGCCAAAAACAATTCTGAAGTGACAGACGTGTAGAGAGAGTTGAGGAGAGTATTTCTTGCAACTCAGAATTCAAACCTGAGCATTATTGGGTGAGAAAGAGAGGACTATGTTACATCGGACTGGAAGGTGAAGAGTGTGAGGAGTTGTAAGAGATATACATCACTTGTAGCCTCTGATAGATGTAACAAACATTAGAGATGCTTTCTATCTCTTTATATTCTTCTATCTCGAGTTACACCGTGCACTACAAGTAATTACCAGGTAGCTGTACCAAATCGAAAGTTCATTTACTATAAAGAAAGAAGTCCACTCCAGTGATAAGTTGATAGCCATCTTACCAAGTCATCTACTGGTTTCGTCGGTGTTTACTGATTCCGCCGCTACTCCTACCACAACCGATAATACTCATTTCTGAAGGGAAACTGGAGATCCTTAAAGAATCCCCGTTCAGTCCACATTCCATTTCCCCTCTCGCACTTGAATTCAGACAATCTGAGACTTTCGTGGAGGGGCAATTGGGCCGGTTCCGAGTACGTAAACCCATTGTAGGCCGAGTCGATAAAGAAATTCTGGTTGTACTCGTTTTCTCCCGTTTTGGCAATGTTTTCCGAAAGAGCGTTTTCGTCCTCGGTCAGCCACTCATCAGTCTTGGCCTTGAGCTCGTTCAAAAGAGCGTCCAATCGGTCATACTGAGCCAACTGAGACTGGACAGCATTGTGCCATTGGGCAGCCAGTTTTCCCAGCAGTTCACAGGCCACCACATAGTACAGAATGTGCATGTAGGTAGTCTTTGGCACGTTTTTGTTCTGGCACGATTTGAGGAACCAGGCTTCGGCTAGTTCGGCTCGCTTGACAGCAGAGTAATAGTGGAGTTCGGGACCCTTGTTTTTGTGTTTCTTTTGGGGAACAGAAACACTGAGATGTTTGACTCCTACTTCTTTGGTGGTAGGGGTAGGATGAAGCGTCTCCACAAGTTCATTCTGCAGCAAGTAGAGGAATTCCGCCGCAAAAGGAGCCGAAAAGTCCACCTTGGAGTCTTCAAAGAAGGAATTGAGACTTTCTCCGGACGAAATCACCTCAGACAAGAAACTGGGGTCCATCAACTTGACCAGATGCAGTTCAGTAGCAGGAACATGTTTAGTGGGGAAAACCCGCTTGAAAAGTCCCGTATCAGCTGTGGGAAGATAATTCTGCTCGAGTTCCCAGCTCTTGGGTTCGGAAAACTTGTTGAAAATAAACGTTTCTTCACTTCTGTCGGTTCCTAGAAGCCCCCATTGCTGCATAAAGTACTCGGCCGGCTCAACCACGCCTCCATTCTGTTCAACGAGATCAGTAAGAAACTCAACGGTGTCCCGGTCGTCAGTTTCGTCGTACTGCTCTCTTAGAGGCGAGTTGATCAGAATCTGGTAAGCATAAGACATGCATTCAAACGTTTCTCTTCCTTGAGGAGAAGCCAGGAGCTCCACACATCGGTTTCTGTAGGCAAATCTGAGTCTGCTTTCGGAAGCCGAAGCGGGGCATCTCAGAGCTAGGTAGAGGATGGGGATCATGGCAAAAACGGAAGTGTTGTTGGTTGGTGGTAAGGGTTGTTTGTTGGTTGTTGGTTGGTGGTTGTTGGTCAACTAGAAGACTGAGGAAGTACTCCTGCTATATATACAGTCTGAGTTGGCCCGTTCTTGGTCCATTCTTCGACCGTAACGTCACTGGATTGGCTTTGTAGCGGTCTAGTGCGGCATTTTTAGAGCTTTTAGAGCTCTGGATGGTCAAAGAGTGCTACCATGAGACCCATACTTGTGGGGTGATCCAAGAGAAAATAAAAATAAAAAAACATGCTTTTGCGAAATGAAGACGAGTAATGGATGTAGACGAGATGACTGTGACAGGTAGAAGAATAAGTTGTTCATGTCGTAGTGGACACCTTCACTGGTCTTACTGCTATTGTTTCGACATGGCATTCACCCGCTTGTTCGTACAGTGCATTATCAAAGCACCGGAGAAGAGATATACGGACCTCGTGCATTAAGTCCGTACATGGTGTAGCACGTTTTTCAAGCCAGAAACATTATTGGACATTCTTGGCAGTCTTGGGTCAGCCCTGCATTTCCGGCAAAAAAAAAAAAAAAAAAAAAAAAAAA
>ULGT01000004.1:1118011-1179806 GCA_900519025.1 Yarrowia porcina | reverse complement strand
AAAAAAAAAAAAAAAAAAAAAAAAAAGAATCTGAGACAGCCGCGAGCTAAACCACACAAAACCGCGGTTAGGGTCGCTCTTTTGACTGGTGACTGCTGACTCGTTATGCTCTGATACTCTGAGAGATTATCGTCAAAGTGTAAGGCTGAAGACAAACGGTCTCCTGTGACTCCAGCACTTTAAAGTGAGATGGAATGGACCAATTGAGACGATTCACTCAAGATTCGAGCCATGATTTTATCGCATCTCAGCAATTAGAGCTGGGTGGCAAAGTCATAGGAGTATCGTACCAATACCAGAGGTCATAGTTCCGTGCTACCAGCTCGAGCCTTTGTCTGAGTGTACCAGATAGTGTTGTAGGATGACATGAGCCAATTGGTGCACAAGTACTTACTTGACCTCATCTTATCACTCGTCTCATGTCTTCATAGTCTTACGTCATACAGCTCAGCGTACAGTCGTTCACAGTAACCCACCAATCGTCCACCATTCTTTTCATCTCCGCCCTGCCAAGAAAAGCTACTGTATGTACTGTGCCAGACATATAGTCTTCACCCTCTTAGCCCCTCAAAACTAGCGTATAACGGCCAATTCTCCAGCAGGTCTAACCGAACCATGGGATCCCCAAGGCTTAATCATATTCACGGGATACGGAAATTACGGATATTACGGAAATTACGGAGTTAACAAAAATGGAAAACGGAAAAAAAGAATGCTCCGCATTCTTATGCCTTCGACCAGATTTGAACTGATGATCTCAGCATTACTAGTGCTGCGCCTTACCACTTGGCCACGAAGGCAGATATACCGAAAGACATCTAATCAATAAATGTTGTAGGGTATCATTTGTTTACTCGTCATCAGCTCCCTCACAGCCCTCCACAATAAGGCTTCTCACCACTAACCCCAGATTATTCCCCTGTCGATCAGCTATGATAAATATGATAGCCTTCATTCTACTGTCCATCATTACCAGAGTTTGTAATAAGGCGCTAACGACAAAGACAAGACACCATTGTCGTAATACTAACTAGCGTCGTACCAGTTTCACCATGCTAAAAGCAGTCTCATCGACTATACAGATCATCTCAACAATTTTCTTCCCCACACTGTACACCTACCCCTTTCTGCTGTCTACAAGTAATGTACTGGTACCGGTACTGCCTACTGTCTATCCAAATGTCTATACCCCTTTCTGCTACTGTCTATCCAAATGTCTATAAATAAATACAAAACCTATAGTGCTATTACGGAGGAATTGCGGATGCGAATGGACCCTGGTCACTTTGTAACATTGTCACTCTGTAACTAGTAAGGGTCCCGGAAAGTGCCAATACCAAAGGTACTGGGGGGAGCGCTAAGAGGCTCATGATTATGGTTACGCACAAACTTTTCCTCCTTTTTGAGCGTCTGTTCGGCGCTGGTGACCCGCTTGACGGCCAGATCGTAGCCGTACAGCTCCGCCAAAGAACCCTTGACAAACTGGTCGGGGGCATAGTCCTCCATGTTGTCCACGGCGTAGCACATGCCAATGTTTCGCACAGAGGGGCTGGCAATGAGCTCGGGCATGTAGGGTCGGTCACGGGGGTCGTGCATGAGCATTCGGGCAATGAGTCGTTTAAGACCCGAGCCCATATCATTAAAGTAGGGCAGGGGGGCCATTTCGCCGCCTCCAAGCCGCAGATCGGACCGGGAAATGGAGCCCATACCCGTCAGGTTTGAAGAGGACTGACGGGGAGAGGGGACGACAGAAGACACGAGATTGGCCTCTTCCTGAAGAGCAGCTTCAAGAGCACCCATCTGAGTGGCTCCATTACCACACGAATCAGCAGACAGGTCCAGTTGCGAGCCCTTTCCAGTGAGCTCGTTGCGGTGGAACTTTTGAAAGTTTTCTTCTCGGCGCCAGTACCGGTCCAGCTCGTCCTGGAACTTTTTGTAGTTGAGATCGTCCATGGAGGCCTTGGCAAAGAGACCTCCATTGAGCACGAGGTTGACAAAGACAATGGCACAAGACCACACGTCGAGAAGTCGACCATCGTACCGACCAATCAGCTGCTCGGGAGTATCTTCCTTGTAGCAGACCTTGGACTCGAATACCTCTGGAGAAATGTACGGTTCTGAACCAGAAATACCGGCGCAGTACTTGATGGGTCCGTCGGGGACCTGGGGGTCGAACATTTGCACAGAGACGCCGAAATCCGTGATTTTGAGAGTTCCGTCGGTGAGCAGCAGGTTCTCGGGCTTGATGTCTCTGTGGGCGACTCCATTTCGGTGCATGAAGGCGACTCCCATAAGCAGTTGTCTGAACAGACAGTTTCGCTCGTCCTTGGGCATTTTCTTCTTCTGGGCCTTGTAAGACTCCAAAAGAGTGAACATGTCTCCTTGAGGACAGAATTCCATGACACAACACCACGAATCATGGTATCCCAAACACAATTCCATGACCCGTACAATGTTCCGGTGGCCCTGCAGTTTCCGCGAAATGACGTATTCCTCCGCCACCGACTCGTAAAAGTCCTTGGCGTCTGTATCTGCCGATCGTTTGTTGTAGATTTTGACTGCACGTACCATTTTGGACTCAATCTCGTTCACCTTTTCCACGACGGCTGTAGCGCCTCTTCCAAGCTGTTTTGTCTTGGACAGTTTCTTTTCGGCCGCGTACTTGCTGCAAATATCCATATCCGGAGGATCCGTGTTGTACTCCGGAGGCAGGAACTCTGACGGCTTCATGATTTTAGCAGGAGAAAGAAGATACTTGGGTGTGGAGGGCACAAACGGAATGTCGCAAATGTCACTGTTATGGGGCAGAGACGGCTGACGGGTCTGAGTCATGACTCGTGGACGCATGGATTGGTTACCAGAGTACCTTCTAGTGCCTGGAGATAGGGGCATTCCTCCAGCAGAAGTGGCATGGCCTCCATTTCGCAACGAAGACAACGACTGCTCCTTTCGTGACAGCTCGGTGTCTGTATTTGCGCGGGTGATGCCCTTTGTAGGTACTGAAGAGCCCTTTCTGTATCCTGAAGGCGACCTTGTAGGATGGGGAAGATTGGCATGAGTATCCAGGGTGTTTGTTCGTGGTCTTGTTTTGGGCACGTCTACTCCGCCCGGGTGGTGGTCTTTATCTTTCTTGTCCTTGTGGGTGAAGCGTCTAGTGAGAGAGAAGCCTCGTTCTCTCTTTGGCTGTTCTTCCTTGGAGTGGTGTTCCTTGTCTTTATGGTCAAAGAGCTTAGTTTTCGAAAAGAGTCGAGATAGACCTCTGGACGACTTCTTTTTCTCCAGAGATCCGTGTGGCGATCCCTCCGCAGGTTCATGATGGTTCTCCTTTTCTCTAGGAGGCGACGCTCGTGCTGGGAACCGTCTAGTGGCCATGAAGTTGATTCCTTCGTCGTCGGTCGTTTCTTCACCTGACGAAGGCACGTACGAGCCGACCTTGAGCTTGGCATCCTGGTGCGACGGCAGATCTGTGTCCAGAATCATTCCGCCGTTCTGGGAGCCCATGGACGTGGTAGAACGGATAGACGTTCCGAACGACGACACGCCTGAGGGAGTTCGTCCAGGAACTGCTGGTTGCGAATGGGGAACCGAAATGGGCGCGGTTGGCTGGGGAACCGCCTGAGGAGGTGCCTGAGGAACTTCACAGGCCGGTACTGGCTGTGTTTGGGGAACTGGAGGAGAAGATTGAGCAGCTGGAGCAAGAGGGTCCGCCGCTCCCGCCGTCTCATGGACATGTCCATTGACACCGTCGGACTCACAGGAGCCGCAGGCCTCGGGCACGGGCTGCAGCTCGTCCACGGCTTCGGTGGAGGTTTGCACGGTCATGGGGGGGGCGTTGTCTGGTGGAGTGGGAGGGCTTTTTTCTTGGGCTGACAATGGCGAGATGGACCGCTTCGCTCGTTGAGTTAACTTTAACAAAAGTATAAAAGGGGGGGAGTCAAAGTGAAAAAAGCGAATGCAAGAGAGAAGGGAAGACGGAGAATGGGGCAATGGAAAAAGAAGGCAGGCAGTTTGATTGGGTCTGTGATAACCGGTTGATTTCAGAAAATGTTTGAAACAACAGATACAAGCGCGGTATTGTACCGATACAGTATATGTACCGCGCTTGTATACAAAATCTATACGCTACAGGTGCACATTGCGGGATATTGAGAGGACAAGGATGTTTTGAGCCGACTTTATGGAGGTGTTTTTATGGGGAAAATGGGCCAAAAGTGCAATTTGCAATACCCCAGTACAGGTGTCGAGTGATTCTTATATGCCCATACTCTATGATCACACTTTACCTCTCGCGAACCACCTGTTTTACATTGTCTGTGGATACGGCTGAGGCGGATAATTTCAGACGAGTGTGGAGAGGGCACGTGATAGGTGCAGCCAACCGAGTTTGAACCGATAATATCGCGGTTTCGCGCTATATTAATTAGTGGAGCCGATGCACCTTTTTTTTTTTTGGAGCTGCCCTGGGTCCCCATTCCACACATTCCATTTCTTCCATCCCCACGTGGATGCACAATGACGCATGCAAGCAAACCAACCTTGGAAACTCAGAGTATGGAGCAATGAGGAGAATGGAGGATGCAAGAGATGCAAGAAAAGAGATTAAAGAGATTACAATGACGGATTAAAATAACGGAGATCAGCTAGAGAAGGTGCAGGGAGGTGATTGGCGCTTTTACCGTCGTTTCTATGGCAGTTATAGTGGTTATGGGGGTCATATCGTCCATACTAAGGTAACGTTGTAGACTCACGATGTTACAAGAGTCTACCACATCAAATCATATATTGAACAGAACCAGTATTTTAGTCACAAAACGCAACTCCAAAAAGGCCATTTTTTTTTTCTTCTTTTTTGACTATTTCCACCACCTATCCGCCCTGCCTGGTGCACGCCCCGCAATACCCCATCTACCCCATCTTGTCCTTTTCCCCGTTTTGTTGCGTCTTGTTTTGCTCGCCTCACGTCGGAATCTCGCTTCCGAAACAGCGTGACAAGGAACCACCGACCGAACAACCGACCGAACAAACACTCGTTAAAAGTGTCCCCAAACAGCCTGCTTCTAGAATGTCCAGCCAGGTGCGTAAAGATCAGGCGATGGAGCAGTACGAGTACCGTAGGTACGAGTACGGAGTACACTGGAACTTGGCGGTACGATACTTACTGACACACGATACAATGTACTTACTGACGAGCTCTGATATGATCACTACAAGTGTGTGTTGGTACCCTACTCCAGCATGGTCAATAACCGCTGTCCGTGTTGTATGTACTGAATTCATCTGTTGGGGTGTTCCCCTCCGCTCGTAGTTGCCGTTATAAGGGTCTATCTTGGGTGGTTGCTTTGGAGCCGTCACACCAGTATGGAGAAACTCAAGGCTCAAGGTCAAGGTTTCGAAAGCGGTGAAACAGAAAACCACGTGAGGTACGTGGAGAGTGCATGTCCAAGGTAGTGGCGGGAAGGGTATGTCCAAAACCGGCACCCGTGGACATGTGTTGTGACACGCGTTGCGGATACCTGTTTAGTCAGCATTCCCTGTCTTCTCTACATCAGTCATTGTCCTTACATTGTCCTTACATTGTTCTAACATTGTCCACTCTCATTACCAATCATAGGTCAGAGTCTAATCAAAAGAGCTTCTTTCAAGAGATGACTTTGTCAGCTGTCACAGGTTGAGATTGGTAAGATGGGTGTCTAAAGATAGATATTGCGTCATAGAAGGAAGGAGTGGCTTTGTTGGATCTTTGAGGTGTTTCTGGTACATTTTTAGGCCGTTTTAGGCCGTTTTATAGGATGTTTTCTCGCTGTAAGTTTCTCTATTCCGATATTCTGATCCTACTCTGATCACACTCTGTCGCTCACTCATCTAAGACCTACAGTAGACAGATCGAGAGAGCAAAGATGGGGAAAAAGTGTTTCATTTGTTTCACATGAGTGGCCAACTGTGAATACAGAAAATAATATTGAATAATATTTATTTATAACGTGTATTGTGTGTTCATACTTCCACCTAATACTTCAAATAAACCCCATCTACAATACCAACTACCACTCCCTACCCCTCAACTAACTCTGATCTTTCACATCCAACAAAATTCCATCTAATATCCCAACTATATGCACACATCCACTTCAAACCTCGACATGCACCACCATCACCCTGATCCACCACGTTCAACACATTATTCAATGGACACCCTGGCGAAAAACTCGGACGTGACGGTGGGCGCGTTTGCAGTCCCGCCGCGAACAGAGTACAAGGGAATGGCTCTATATATAGGCGCCAACATTGCCGCCTTGGTTTTCTTTCTTTGGTCTCTCTCACCCACCTGGTTACTTCATTACCTTCACATTTACTACTTTCCTTCACGTTGGTGGGCTCTGGCGATCCCATCGTGGCTCATTGCAGCATTCATTTTCACCTACGTCTTTCTAGCGCTCTACAACATTGAAGTCATGACTTATCCCTTGGACAGACTGGAAGTGATAGTCGACGAACATGCAAGAGTAGATGGCGGAAAAGACGGAGATTATTTCTGGGAAGCAACAGACGGAGTCTGGGATCTGCCGTTGGTCGATGTTTCCAAGGTGTTGTACGGAGAGGAGGAGAAGACCGACTAAACAGACCTATCTTGAGGGAGGTCATGAACAACAAAAACCCATCAGGACAACAAAAACCCACCAGGAAGATGTTAAGACGCGTCAAACACGACGAGAAGGCAATTGGACGTGATCCAACTGTTTCATGACTGGATTGAGTGTCTCTTCATCTTCTTGGAGCTCATTTGGTCACATCGAAGACTTCCAGTGCTCAACTTAGTCAGAGAAATGTTCGTTTTACATCATTGAAAGGTCTCATGTCCTCTAGGAAGCTTTTCAAAGTGTTTTGTTCTTCAGATCTGACGGAACTACAAGTACCATGGTACAGTATTGACCTCTATGAAACGCTCTAATGGACTGCTACCCTTCCATCCACCAAGGGTAGTCAATGGAAGACCTCAAGTCCTCCTTATCATCTATTTTGTCCATTCAAAAGACCATTAAGGGTCAGAAATTGACTCACATCTTCTCCTTTAGAGAATGCTGTTCAAGGACATGTTCTTGGCGTTCTTGTATCTCCAGTCTCCGTTCATCCACCCTGGTGAGCCTCCAAAGTACCAAAACCACGTCTTTGCCAAAACAGGTTTCGTTGCAAACCCACCACTCGACTGTTGACAACATTCTCCAGTCATTATTTATTCTAATCACTTAATTCGCATTAATATCAGCTTCACCATAAGTTAGCCATCTGATCCAGTCACATCTGAAACAGTAGCACCACTCCGTACTCGAACTCCACCCACAAAGGCGCAACCTACTGTACTCCATTGGTGTTCATTGGTGACACCACCGCTCTCAGTTCCCTTATCCATCCTCTTTTCCTCTTTTACACTTCCTCCACTGATAACAACAGATAAGCCAAGATGTTTAGCGTTCTTTCTGATGAGCCAATGGAAGCTCACGATTGGAATTGTGGGCGGAGAGATACGGTACGGGAAGGGGGCGAGTGTACAATACAGGATCCAGCCTTAATGTATTTCCCTAGAATAAAAGAAGGCTCTGTTTCGGTACTGTACAGTGTGCGCTATGTCTTGCAGTAGAAGCATGGCTAGTCTTACTACCTCCAATAGTGCAGTCTCTAGAAGTGTAGGAAGATGACTAAAGACAAATATGCTGTTACATGAGTAAACCGTGGTTCACTACCGCAGGAATTCATCTTCACCGCCACTCTTGTCCTTACATTTTACATCATAACTCGTTAGTTTATTCAGCTAAAGCATTCTAGTATAACTCAGGTAGCAGTTGGAGAGCAGAGAAGTTGATAAGCGAAGCAGTTGCGCGGCAACGACTGGTACCTTTCTAAAACTAGTCATAACCAGTCATTCCTAAAACTAGTCATAACCAGTCATTCCTAAAACCAGCCAATCCTAAGACTCGTCATCCTAAACCAGCCAATCCTCTAAAACACGTCTACGCATCAGTAGTAGAAGTCATGACCAGCTGCTGGAGCTCGTGGGGATGCAAGGATTCAACGGGGGTCTTGGCTCCGCCCTTGCCGGGAGTAGCAGCTCCACTGGCCACGGCAGATCGGGCCTTTTCTCGCAGATCCAGCTCCTTCTCGTGTTCTCGATGAATGGCAAACTTGACGGCCTCCAGAACATTGTCTACAATCTTCTTGGGCTTGTAAGCAGGCTCGGTACCGTCCTGGTACACTCCAGTCTTGACCAGAATCGAGTACCACGTCTTATCAAAGGTGTTGGCGAACCGAATATCGGACTCAGGAGTGTCTCCAACAAAGTAGACGGTCTGAGCCGCAGGAAGAAGATCAAAGACCTCGGTAGTGGATCCGTCGGCGTTCTTGGTCTCTTCAGCCTTGGCCACCACCGTCTCCTCGTCGTTTTCGGCCTCTCTCAGCTTCTTATCGGTAGCAGTCTCTTCCTTGGAATGCTCCTCATCCTCGCAATCCTTGTCGTTGCAGAAATGGGTCTCGTACGCGTCCTGACGCCAGCTCTTGAGAATGCTGTTGGCAAAGTTGAATGTTTCCTTGTTGGGCTTTCCAAACTTGGTCACATTGAGCTCCTTGCCGGTATGGGCCTGGTACAGGGCGGAAATGCACACCTGGAGAGCTCCCATTCCGTACCGAGACAGATTGTAGTTTGTGGACCAGACAAAGTCGTCGTGAGCAAAGAAAATGTCGGGACCCTCGTTGAACTGCTTGGATTCCGTGCCCATGACTCCTCCCTTGGACATGAGCAGTTCCAGAATGATCTGCTGGTCCGAAGCCCATTCTCGCGAGTCGGCAAACACCAAAATAGCGCCAATGGCAATCTTGCTGAAATCCAGCGTTCGAGAAGCGTTGTACTCCTCTTCCGTGAGCTTTCTAAACGGAGACACGTTGGGGTTCCACTTGAGAATATCTCCGGGAGTAACCACGTTCTTGAAGCCGTACTCTTGAGCAACCTTTCGACAGGCCTCTCCCACGCCTCCTACAACCAGCACCGTATCGTATTTCTCCACCAGAGACTTCATGGGAGTCGATCCCTGGATGAACTGGCCGGGGTTGACTTCAGTTTCCAGCATTTTCGACAGGTTTTTGCACCGGACCTCTTCAGTGAGACCGGAGCCATTGGTGACGAAAATGTACGGAACCCGAATGTTGTATTCGTTGTCTCCATTGAGCATTCTCATGGCCTGGGGAGCCTGAGGAATGACATCGGAGCCCTTGAGAAGAACTCCATCGATATCAAAGGCAAACGCGTAGTTTGCGTACCGATTGTGCGAAATGACCTCTTCGGTCGACGACTCGACCTTCTTCTCCTTGGTCACGGGATCAATCACCTCCTTGGTGGTTTTGATGATCTTTCTGGAGGGCGTTCCATCCTCCTTGAGCTTGAGGTTGTTGAGCTTGTCGCCGAGATCTTGGGCGTTGACGGACATTGTGGGTTGGTACAAGAGATTGGAGCAGAAAGAATACGAGAAACAGGCTCTACATATAGCCCTGAGCACCGGAAAAACTGTTTATAGAGTTGGACATAGAGTTGGCCAGTGTACAGGTAGCAATCGAGTTATTTAGACATGGGGAGGAGTCAATGGTGGAGCGCATGAATACATGTGATTGATCTGGTGGTGGCGAAAAACCCCCATTTGAAATTTGAAACGGATAATCAGGTACAATCCCATGATTCACCCACTTGCGACAACTGTCTCTGGATCGACTTTTCGTCTTTTCCTCCCTTCAATGATCGACAATGCATGTGGGGAGATGCATGATACTGGACAAGCCAAAGCTGTGCTCAAGAACTGCATCAGTAGCGTACTGGTAGTGTCAAATAATCTATTCTGGACCTTCTGTAACAGGTCAAAAGGTCAAACCGGGTGGCGTGTGTCAGGGACAAAGGGTTGATGACGTCATCCTCCCGGTATATAATGATATTATAGCTCCCTTTGAGGACATACTCTGCGTTATCCGTCTCACACGGCATCCCAAAACAGACTCCGCAACTTTAACGAGGAGGAGTGAGTGTTAACAATACCAGTGCTTGTAGAACACTTTTGGTGGTTTTTCTTTGACGTAAAAAAAGTTGTCAGTCTCAATTGACGTTGACGTTGCGTTGGAAACGTTGTAGTTACCCTCCTTTGTCACGTGACTTGACGCCCCCTTCACGTAACCACGTCAAACGACCTTTTCGTGATTCCATTTATGCGACAGCCCTGCACATGCAAGAGAGGGGGGTTGTCTTGGAAGAAACAAAAACTGGGGAGAGAAGACGAATACGGACTTGGAAGCTCCGTAAACCCGTTTTGTCTTAGAAAACGGTGGACAAACGAGCTACGAATAACCGAATAACCGAATAGCTACAACAATTGGGTCATTGTATGAGTTGTAAGTCGTTGTATAAGGTCGATGATAACTCCACCAGAGCCACACCTCAGTTCTTTGAGGTGTTCTTTGTATGCCACCAATATCACCCATACAGAGGTATTATGAGCTGTAATTAAGAGCAATCCGTATACCGAGTTTCAAGACCGGATATCCACCTCTTTTCATACAGTCATACGTGTCCATTAATATACCAGGTGCAAAATGATGTCATTGCATTTTGTTTAGTAATAATATATCTACGTGTAATTAATATTTAATCTCCAATAATATGGCCTGAAAGTCATCTTTGTATGGAAAGGGAGGTTCATTGAAGTCACTTTTGTATGAAAGAGGTACGAGTAAGGTACGCTCAGAACATACCATAACACTCATTGTATACAATACACTCATACACTTGTACAGCGACTGAACACCGACTCGTACCCGTACTTCTCAGTTACAACTCATCCTTACTGTATGAAAAAGGGGTCCATCTGAAAATGTGGAATTGGGCCGAATTCCCCCAAAAGCTCCAATTCCATTATATCCACCTTTCCCACCAAATGACACTCTTCAGAAATCCAATACCTCCCTCCAATCACCCGCAAAAGTCACCCCACTCCTTTCTCCGTCGTATTTCTCCAAGGTTAAAGGCGGCATTACAGCAGCTAATGAGCCAAAAGTAGTGCGTCACAGGTCGCTTTGACGAGTCACGTGACAAAAAAGGGGACCTATGACCAGAAAGCGGACTTTAAAAAACATCTCAGCCAAAGAAAGCAATTGTTGGCGCCTTGGGCGGGGAAAAGGCGTGTGCTTGGCGGGATACGCCCAGACTGTATCAAGTCTTCGGAGCACTGACGTAGCGAAAACTTTAGGCTGGTTTGACTTTCATTTAGCCGACATTTAGCCGATATCGAAGGAGATAACGAGGTTATATTGGGGGTGAAGTGGGTAAAAAAATGAAATTAAAAGCTGTGACGTCATTCTCAGTGTATTAGTAATCACCTGGTTCTTTTCCTACCTTTTTTTCACCCCTTTTACCACCTTTTTTCCACCATTTCCTCACCCCCCTTCTAAACTCATCCTATCCAACCATCCCCACACGCATTTATGATAGTCTACAATGGAACCCTGTTGATGCTACAATCGAACCTACTGATGCTACAATCACAAGTGTAGAGGGCTGGTCACCTTGGAGGTACATGTTGACTCTAGTGTTTTAACTACATCTATTCTAGTCTACCTGAGGCTAGAGAATGAGCTTGTTAGTGTGTTGATGTGGACATCGCCAGGATGCTGCTTATCGGAAGAAAAGAGGGTTTTCAGACAGACCCCAGCCGTGGTAGGCGTGGTAGGTGCCCAGCAGGGCGATCCAGTGCAGAATGACGCCCAGAACCACACACATGTGGAAGATTTGGTGCGACGAGCCGATAATGTCAAAAGTGCCTGGCGACCACTTTTCAGGCACTCGGGCAGCGTAGATTCCGGCTCCTCCAATGTAAGAAGCGGCTTCCAGAAGAATCCAGGGCAGTTGGATTCTCAAAACGGTTCCTTGGTATCCAAATCGAAAGCAGGCATGGATAACAGGCAGACCTCCAGACAGACCGAAAAGAACAAACATGAGAGCTCGAAACGGCCGCCATTCGCTGGTGTGGAACTTCTTCATGAGCGAAACACAGGCGCAGATAGTTCCCAAAGAAAAGGAGAGAGTCCAGTATAGCCATCGTTCATAGTCTCCATGGTCGTATCCGTAGAAAATGATACCAAACATGGACGAAACCACCAGCGAAACGATTCCCAGGTAATCGAGCTGGTTGCCGGTGCGTGCCACTTGCTGAGAATGGCATTTGATGCAGTGGAAAGTGGCACTCATGCCCAAACACGAGACTATGCCAAACATGAAGAGAATGAAGACTCCATGGTCTTTCCACGTGGTAGTAGGGTAGATGGGAAGTCCCACATTCAGATAAGTACCCAATCCGTAAACTGCCACTCCTCCCACAAAAGTGGTGAGAGCAGGAATCAAATGAGAGTAGATGTTGACCGTCTCATTATGAACAAAGCCCAAGGCCTTAAAGGTCTTCTTATAACTGTTTGTTTCCTTGACGTACCCGCTTCGAATGTAGCAGTTGTCCCTCTGCCACACGGGAATGTCGTCCCACAGATGAGTCAGCTGCTCCTTGACCTCCTCTATGGTGTCGGTGACGGTATGTTCGACATGTTCGAGGAGCGTTTCGTGGGCACAGGGGTCTGCTCGGAAGCGGATTTGGCCCGCTGCGGTGGTGGTTCGCGTGGAGGACATGTGGAGAGAAGGGAGTGGTTAGACGATCATTGTGGAAAGCAGGTGTGGGCCGCCTTTTCTATATTTCCATCCCGTGCTATCGCCTGCACAAGAGCCAACTTTAAGGCAGGGGACAGAAGCTTATGTTTAGGAAATGTATACCAACCATGAGTCCACTAAACTCTGGATTTTCGGGTTTATCGGTTGTAGGGAAGTGTTGTGAGTGCTGGTACAAGATAGTTATAGATGTCTGGTTCAGTTATTGATTCTGTGGTGTATTTCTTCACTACATCTCTCCCGTTATATCACCGTTCCTCGCATTATCATGTGCATCTCGTTAACATGTGCGTCTCAACAAGTACACGTTGAACTTTGGAGGGGTGGAAAAAATCGGCTTTGTTTTCTTTTTACGTCTTGTTTTTAACAACGTCCTTTTGGGACTCGTTTTTCCACTTTGGACAAGAGCCAATTAAGACAGTATACCCTCTTGGTCCATACGATAGACCCTCGTCCCCACGTTTCTTGTTGGGCGCTAGTGTAGTAGCCGAGAATGTGGTTGGTACAAGTATGTAGAAGTATGTACATACGAGTGCTGGTAGGGTACTCGTACATACAGTACCACTATGATATACTACACTATATTGTTGTATGTAACCGCTTCCCGTTCACTGCATTTCCCATCTCATCTCTCTACATCATCCACTCATATTAACATGATAAGCTTGTGGGGGCCTTAGTGAGACACTTTGGGAACGGGCTAATTTAGCGAGCCACTGAGATGTTCCGTTGGTGCACGCGACAATGATGGAATTAATAGCGATTGATCGGTGAATTATTGAGGGTATAACAACGACTCTGGCATCATTTTATTTTTATTTTTAACCGTTCCTATTGAAGTGTTTGATCGTACCGGTATGGTAGTGTCTGATTGCAGCCCTTTACTTTACTCTTCCTCGGTAACTTAAGCCAGGTGGGTGCGTGTCGGGTAATTTAAACTCGGTACGAGGTCGGGCATTTCGCTGAGTAACAGCCTATTTTTCATGCAAGCCCCATGCAAGCCCATGTAAGAAAAACATTGAAAAAAGAACCCGTAAATAGGGAGTTCAGCTAAGTATTTCGGTACTTATAGAGCGAAACGTATCTCTATGTTTAACCAGAATTATGATCTGACATATCTCTCAACTTTTTTTGTTCATATACCCCTTTTCGAGAGCAATACGTTTTATTTTCATATTTAACCTGATTTTTGGTAAATCAGTGAAAAGGTTGATATTTTGCATGAGAAATAGGCTGTTACTCAGCGAAATGCCCGACCTCGTACCGAGTTTAAATTACCCGACACGCACCCACCTGGCTTACTATACCAAGTGAAGTGGGATGTTTGACTTACCATCGAACCTGTAACCTATCGTACGTCTTATTTACGAGTATGTACGATAGTCGTACGCACGCCCATGACTCTACTTAATAGTCGTACCATAGTACCGGTACGTTACTCGTACGTTCACACTTGATTTCATCTCATCTCAACCCAACAAACGCATCGTTGAACTGGGTCTTCTCCTGCATGTCTGTTTCCTCGTATCGCTCGTATTGCAGGTTTTTGGCGGAATACTTTTTGCGGGACACACGGCAACAGCTAAACCCACCGCAGTAAACTCAGCACAGCCCCCTCAGCTCCGAGCCTCTTTAGACGGCTCTTTAGACGTCGCTTTAAAGTGCAATATACAGTTGCATGCGGGATTTGCTAGTGAGGAAAAGCACAGGGAAGACCACTTTGACAAGAGAAAAAAAAAAAATGGAGAGAAAAGATACCCTGAAAAAGTGGTGAAAAGGTGGAACCAGTCCATATACATCCTGCTACGTCATTACTTCGCTTAACCTCTGCTACCCAAACCTACTATCGTAGTCTGGGCTAGTGCTCCCCGCCAATAGTCCAGAGTTTGTCGGACTTGAGCTTGTAGTGGAGAGAAGAAAAAAGGGTTCAAATGGGTTCTGGAGTGGTGGATACGATTACCAGGTACCAGGTACCAGGTACATACTTGTATTGCCTCTCTAAACACTTTTTGGTCACATTTCCCTAATGTTTCTACTCTATTGTTTCTACTACGTTCTCCCTTCACCTAAAGTCAAGGTTGAGGTTGAAGAGGAAAAGGTTGAAGATACCAGATCTCCCAAGCCACAATCTAGATGTGCAGACTAAGAAGAGGTATGGAAAGTGTAGATGATGAGAGGGACGATTCTGTACTTCTTTTACAGCGAGAAACATAAACATTTTTGACATTTTTGACACTTTTGACACTTTTGACATTTTGGAGCTCCACGAAGGTCTCTGTTCTCTGTTAGACCCCTTCTCAGACTCCGCCACATTGAGAAAGAGTTCCGATACGGACTCAGCCGTCTCACTGTGAGACAGTGTCTGATAATAAGAGGAGGGTCTACCCGGTGGCGGAGCTGATGCCTAAGAAGATTGATAGAGAGCGGAATCACCATCAGAATCGGATATTGGGCCGATTGTCCTACCGGTACAAAGATAGGTTCTCTCTTATTCATTTAGGACGCATCTCGTATTCGCCATCTGAGACATTCGGCACTGTCATCACACGCAAAGGCATGATGCTGCCCACGGCTGTCGGTTTCAGTTTCACCCTCAATTTCGGTTTTGGTTACAGGAGGAGACAATGGGTGTCTGCTTGTAACGGACGAGACAGTGAGGGTCTTAACTTGACTGAGGAGACCTAAATACGTGACGATGCCCTCGGATGTCCAGTTGACCTGTTCACCTGAGCTGGAAATGAGACATGACATCTCGTCATGGAAGGTGTCTAATCTCTGGACATAATGCTTTCGTTTCGGCAGGATAGACCAGCTTGTTTTGGTTATGTTAAATAGCCTCCAGGAGCCGTTCCAGAGCCGTTCAGGCATCTACAGTTATTCTGGGGGGGTATCTGTTCGTGCCTTCTCTTCAATACGGTGATGAGTATAATGCCTTCTCCAAGATACTTCCCAGTCACAGCTTATTCCTAACCTCTTTCTCTCTATTGGGTCAAGACAGAAGACTCCTGACAGCTGCTAAATGGATCTGTCTGTAAGAGTAGGATGTGTTGGTTGGTTCATGGTCAATTCAAGCGACTAAGCTATGTTACTCGAGACGATTTTCTTCACTTCGTGAACTTCAATGAGAACATATCTTCTTGGTCAGGCGTTGAGATAATGGATTGAGTGTTTAAGCAGTCCAAAATACCTCAATTAGGGCATTCCATGATGGTAGAGAGTGGCTCTTTAATCAGGGTCTCTTTTCAGACCGCTTTGGCGCATTTCTGTTTCTCCACCATCATCCATATTTCGCGTCTGTTCTTGTTCACCCACTCTCTACCCCCTCTTTGACTCTCCTTCGCTTAAGCTCGTCTGACGATGACCTCATCTGCAATCCTTTTCAGTCACCTTACCTCTTTTCTTCTTGTGCTTGTTCTTCTTGTGCTTGTTGTGCTTGCTTGTCTCGCTGCACCTAAATAAACCACTCAACCTTACAATATCTTCTACCACAGAGTGTCACTACACTCGACCTTCGCTACACTGCCCGTTGCTACAATACCGGCATTACAAACAGAGAAGGATAGAAGATACTCGAGATACCACACATTGGAGACACAGATAAAAAACAGATACCCTCATTCGGCAGATACCACATTTTACACAAAAGGATACCACATCGACACAGACACAAGCAACAACAGAGACACTGTCATCGGAAACATAAGTTTGCAACGATACACAGCGACAGGACACAAACACGTTGATACCTCTGACACGCTGATACCACAGATACCACGGATACCACTACCACTGTGCCGGATACCCTACCACACTGATACCCTACCACTGATACCACACTGGCTTTGCTAGGCACTCACACTGACACAGCACCGTGCTCAGTAAACTCCCCCGTGACATGATTGGGTTCTGTGACCCTGCTCCTGAAGACTCGTACTCCGACTCGTCGTCCTCCAGCTCCGCGACGTTTGCCGAGTTTCTCCCACACCTGCTCATTCCCCCGGACCTCAGGCGTGACGACAACCAGCTCGCCAACCTCGAGTTCACCGAAGAGGAGCTCCACCGTATTCTCATGCTGAATCTCGAGCGCATGGAGGGCCAGGTCGCCGAGGCCACGCCCTATGCCACCAAGGGTATCCCTTGGAGCGACTTTAAGCCCCGCCAGGAGAAGAATATGACCTTTTCGTCCAAGGTCGGCCGGTGGCTCAAGTCCCTGCCCATGCACCCGCGCATTCTCATGAGCCCGCACGTTTACTTCCCGCAGACGGTGGAGCGCAACTACTTCCAGCAAGAGCAGTACGAGCAGCTGTTTGAGGTGTGCTCGGTGGAGGAGTCGGAGAGTGAAGACGAGGACAGCAGTCAGGACGACGAGATGAACGGGGTCAACACTGAGCAGGACAATCCCAAGTACGGCGACTGGAACGAGTACGCCATGATCCCGTACCCTGTATCGTGGATCCCGCCTACAGCTCTGTCTTCTCCTCATGTCCAGCTCTGCATTGATCAGTTGGAACCCATGGAAAACATTGGCATGTGCCAGATCACGCTCACCACGTCTGAGCTGCTCATGTTGCGCAACGAGAGCCCACCTGGAGCCTGTGTGGGGTCCTCGTACCCTCTGTACCCGTATGCTACAGACTATGTCGAGGACGAAATGTACGATCTCAAGTCGAGAATATACACCTACAATGTGCTGTACCACGCTCGTCTGGAGAGTATGATTGGAGAGCCCTCCCGTTCGCCAGCCACTGAGCCTCCTCTCCGTTCGGACACGGAGTTTCATCTCCGCAACATGACGCTGGCAGATGTGGGTCAGTCAGCCACTGCTCCAGGCTCGCTACTTATCTCCAACTACCTGCCCTACATTTGCAGAGGCCTCCCGCGGGAAAACGAGGTATGGGGGAGGCCTCCCTCTGCGGGGATGCATTCCAGAGGCAGCGCTGTGTCTGCTTCTGAACTGAGCGATATCACCAACATTGCCAACCAGTCCCACCGCCCCGCCACGTCGTCCAAGCTCCCCTGTCCCATTGGGTCAGGCTCGCCTTTTCGGTCGTCGCGCTCGCGGCACCACTTTCGGCGCCCCTTTGCTGGAGGCGCTTCGCGACGGTCTCGAACAGGGTTTGGCGAAGGCGAGGCGCCTGGCCCAAAGAAGGCCAAGGTGGACGAGGACTGGGAGCAGGCGCGCGAGTATGTGAGGGTGGGTTCCCCTGAGCAGCTACGAGGCAGGCTGAGCGCTGGCTCGCCGTTTATGTTTCCGCATTGAGCTTTAGAGATGGTTACGGCGCCCCAAAGGCGAAGACTATATGTGGCAGGCTTACTGGAGAGAGGAAGCGAGCCCCAAGTGGTTGAGAATGTGGCTGCGAAGACTGGATGGTCTGGTCTGAAACGAACGCTAGATCTATAGGAAAAAAAGGTATATAGAAAAGAAACAAGGGTGTATAGATGATACAAACGTGCTTTTCGAGCGTATACGAATACGTGGCTTGGGCTTGCTCTCTGGGGTAATCTGAAGGTCACTCTCCCTTTCTCAGTCTGATGTTTGGTGCTGCTCCAGCAGCCAGTCTGATACAAGGCAGGCATAAACCCCTGTTATCCATTTTGAAAAGCATGTCTCTATACCACCTTCCAGAGGCATAAATCGGCCATATATTCGCGGGTGAGGTTTAATAAGAGAGAGAGGGGTTCTTATTCTGGGGTTTTAGCCCTCTTTACACCTTTTATGGGTCTTGTCCTGCAGATCTAATCCGGTAAAAGCGTCTCAAAAGAAGCGTGTTCAATGTTTTTTTCATGAGTTGTAGGGTTAGCGGAGTGTCGGAAAGGATCCTCGGAAAACGGAAAACAACGGCCCGAATCCCTGGCTATAGCTTGCTATTACTTGCTTTGCCTCTCCACGTGACCATGCTGTGTTTCTGTAGAGCTCATCTGTTGCTCTTTCTCTTGCAACTCAACCATTTGTTTCTTTGACTCTCAGACTTTTAGCTTGCAGGCAAAGATAACCGAGTGCAACCTAAAGCTGTCTCAGGATGAGAAGCTTAGAGACCGAACGTTGAAGAAAGAGATGTTTGTGGTGGCGAGACGAGATGGAAGGGAGGTTTGGTGCTAGTGGAGGTCACGTGGTTTCTACAAGAGCAGAGCGACGTGGTGTTTATTTCTGAAACTAGACTATTTTTGTCTTTCATCAGCTGCCAGACTTTAGCATTATGGCAGTGTCTTGTCTTGTCTGTCTGACAGGTTGACTTGACAAATGGGTTAGGTGAGAATGAAAAGGGTATGGTTGCTATTGACAAGTAGGGTAACATATAGAAGAAGAGAGTGGATAAGAATTGAAAATACGGGACTTTGTGGGGGTGTAATGACTTGGGTGTGTCTCTCTTCGTGGTTGTATCTGTTAGTGATTGCCCACACTCTGCACTCCTCTGTTCCTGTCCATTCACCCTTCTTGGCTCTCTCGTCGTCTGGTTGCAGAACCCGATCGCGTGCGTCTCTCACGCAATGCACCTTTAGCGGGTCTGGAGATGAGCTTTGACAGCTTAGGCCGATGAGCAGTGCTAGTGGCTTTTGAAAAGACATTGGAGATCGGAGAATATCGTTGAATAGCGGCTCGTGGGCCGCCGTATTCGTGGGAAAATCGCATAGGCTTTTTTTCGCCACTAATACCAGCACAAGCCGTATGTATATCTCTGGGTTTGGAGTGCAGCGAACGCTAACTTTGGAATGAAAGGGGGGACCCTTTGAAAGAGGGTGATTGAGGGCGATTGAGGGCATTTGAGAACGATTTTACTTGGGAGATGAACGAAACAACCACCATTTCGTTGAACCTGTCTTCCTTCAATCTCGATCGGCACTGTCAGAGGAAAACTCAAGTGAGACATTCTTGAGAGACATTGTGAGATAAAAAAAAAATTAAAAAAATAGTGGAGACATTGATGAGGCGGTGATTACAGAGACGGCTCATAATTGATCTGACAATTGTAGGCAATCGATTTTCGACCTCTACAACCTCTCGTTCCTCACTCTGACTGCTCTCATCTTCAAGCTAATTTGAAATAGACGCTTGAGGGACGTATCGGAGTGCAGGCTAGACAATAGCATTAGCGTTTGCACAGACCACAATGTAAGGTTCGCCTAAACCCGTGACGACAGGAAAGGGAGAGACAAGAAGAAAAAACGAGAAAGTGAAAGGAAGGAAGCCCGTTTATTTGCCTTTGTCATACGTGCTCTTTGCCCACACAACCTCTTGCACGCCACCGTCGACACACAAAAACCCTTCACCGTCCAGAAAACACTTCTTCTTACACGAGTCTTGTCTGAAGGAGAGAAGAGGAATAAGACAGACTATATTTCATTGTCGACATTGTCAACGGTACACACGACATTACCAGGTTCACCTTACAACACAACCACCACACTCAACACACCACAACACACACTTGACCATTCCACCCCGACTATCTAACGATATGTCCAACCCCCAGATTCCGGCCGAGCAGGTTTCTACCGTGCCGCTCGACTCGCCCAACGGGGTCGACGGCCGCGACTCGGGCTTTTCGTCCGGCGTGTCGTCCGGCAAAGACCCCAGCACCAGCTCGGGCACAAACTCGGGCTCCAACTGCGAAACGTCCAGTGGTTCGGGCTCGGGCTCCAACTCCGCCAATGAGGGGTCGACGGGCTCAAAGTCCGAAACCAAGGCTGCTCTGATGCAAGCCAAAAAGGCCACCGTGGGCCAAACGTCTGTCAAGAGAACGCTTTCAGACACGCTTCCCAAACAGGTGGAAACGGTGGCGCCGCGGTCGTCGTCCAACTCAAAGTACCGCAAGCTCGACGAAATGTTTTCCAACGAAGAGGCAAAGTGGAACGGAGAAGCTACCCCGACCAACACCACCTCAGACAAGTTTTTCTCGCCGCCTGCCAGCGACAAAACTACCATTGGAAGCTCCTCGCGAGAGACTCGACGACGATACCGGTCCAAGTCGCCGGTTAAACGAACTGACACTCGAAGAGACGACTACACCAGTAGCAACAACAGCACTCGTCAGTCGTCCCGAGAAGAGCCTCCTGCTCAACGAAGACACAACCACAACCGCAACTCGTACTACCCCGACTACTCACGAGACTCGAGGGACTCGCGTGATCGAGAACGCGACAGAGACAACTTTGAGTGGAAACAGTCTAGAGGCCATGACCGAGACCGAGACGGCCGCAACTCCAACGGCTGGGAACGCTACAGACCAGACTGGGTGCAGGAGTGGGACACATACCGTAACCGAGACAGCGAGAGAGCTCGAGCCCGGTACCGACGGTGGGAGACGGAACACGAGCGCAACTACGAGCGTCGAGGTCCAGTCTCCAAAAACCCAGAGTTGTCAGCTGAGGACAGAGACAAGAGAACTGTCTACGTGCAGCAGGTGGCTCCCCATGTGCAGTCTACCGAGCTGTTTGACTTCTTTGCTGAGGCTGGTCCTGTTCATGACGTGTCGTTAGTCAAGGACCGCAGCAGTAGGTGTCGAGGCGTTGCCTTTGTCGAGTTTGAAGACATGGAGTCTGTTCCACGTGCTATTGGACTCACTGGTCGCTCTCTTCATGGCCAGGCTCTTCTTATCCGATGCACTGACAGTGTTCGAAACCGAGAAGAGCAGCAATCTGAGGCCTCTGTTAATGGCTCAGTAGCCGGCAGTGCCGTCTCCAACGCCGCCACCAACAACGGCACTCCCAACAACGCTTCCACATCCGCCTCCGCCATTGACAGTGTTCGTTTCCATCGACTCTACGTGGGAAACATTTACTTTGGAGTTACCGAGGGCGAAATCATTCAAATCTTCGAGGCCTTTGGGCCCATTGAGTTTGCCGATCTGCAAAAGGAAAAGACAGGCAAGTCCAAGGGCTACTGCTTCATTCAGTACGTCAACCCCGACGACGCCAAAACTGCACTGGAGAAGATGAACGGCTTTGAGCTGGCTGGCCGAAAGCTCAGAGTCGGACTCGGTCTCGGAGAACGAGGAGCCACCAAGGCCCGCAAGATTCTGACCGAGATTGGTCTTCTTGCCGCCGACGGAGTGTCGCGCTCAGCAGACCAGGTGGCCACCCAGATTGCTGTGGACCGCCAGAACCACAAGCTCAAGCTCAAGGACCAGCGCAACCAACAGCGCGAACTCGAGCAGCGAGCGTCCCCACACTGCAAGCCCGAGCATGACCATAAAGAGACCGTGGAGTTTACCTCCAAGTGTGCCATTCTGAGGAATATGTTCAACTACAACGAGTGAGTATCAACGACACATTTATGACTTTCAAATCAATACTAACAACAGGGAAACCGGAAACTGGGTCGAAGAACTCAAAGAAGACGTCCGCCTCGAATGTGAGGAAAAGTTTGGGCCTCTGGCATCCATCTCGCTGGAAGTGGAAAAGGGAGAGATTTTGCTCCGGTTCCACAACGAGATGGACTGCGTCAAGGCCGTCAGCAACCTGCACCAGCGCTACTTTGGAGGCCGTGTCATCAACGCCTCGCACATTTCGGAGCAAGACTTTGACAGAAAGTGAGTATCGCGTCCACAACGACGACGTCGATAACCAGCAGCTAACCCCCAGACTCTCCACCGCTCCACCATCAGCCCACAATCTGGAGGAAGTTGCTGTCGTTGAAGTAGCTCCTTGAACCCCCCCACAGTAATTGGTTTTTTTCCAGCTTTTTTTGCCGCCCAGCCCTCTCGTCTGCGTTCATGTTGCATCCTCATACCCCCCTCTCAAATGAACAGACGTGCAGTGGCCGCCAGAAAACAAAAAGCATCTCATCCAAAAATGTCCTTGACATGGGTCCCTTGTACCCACTTATTTATTGAGGCGCATGTGCCGTTCCTGTTCATATTGTGTTCCTGTTCCTTTTCATTTGCTGCTTTTCTTTTTATCCATTAGTCCCATAGGACACCCCCCGCAGCCCCCTTTCACCGGCGTATGTGCCGAATCGCGTTATTTTTCTTGATCGCTTGCTATTCTTTTCCTTTTCCTCAAGAATACAATTGATGATATCGCTACCATGACTCATGACTCGGCCCACATGAACGGCGCCCGATTTACCAACTCGTCCCTGAGTCCCCAGGCGACGGGGCATACGATGTCGAGGTACGTTGCATCCTCCAAACCCATGAACTACGCTACAGACTGCCTCGGAAGATCATGTTATGTGGGAGGTTCTGGTCCATTTGATTATGCAACTCTCGTCCATCTTATGTTGTACGCGTTTTTTCGCTCCATCCACACGATACTCGCTGTTCATCAGGTCGCCTTTTTATGCCCTGCTTGAAACTCTCCACCTTTGCTCTCTTACTCTTTGACTCTCTTTCAGCTGGACACATGAGGCTTGACTTGATGAAGACTCGATATCTGTGGCGAGCCCGTAGATTCAGTTGTAGTACTGGAATCACTTCGGCCCACTCGATTCGCACATCGGTGGATCAAGTTTTTCTTTTCTTTTCCTTTCTCTCCCTCCCGAGGGCTTTCTCACCTCACATCCATCAGACGTCGGTCTAGCTCACTTGATATCTCCATTCTGGCCTTGTCAGCCTCTACTGAATGACGCCAGTCTGCGTTACACTAACCACTAACCTCAAAACAGACAGGATCTCACTATTGTGACAGCCACGTACTAACCTACCTTTACTAACCTGCATTTTCTGCTTCATTCATCTTACTCAGCTTCCTTTTGTTGCTCTTCATCTTCGCCTCAACTTGTTCCTTTCTTCGATCCGACTCTCATCTTCGCTTATCATCACTTCCTCTTCTTCTTCTTCTTTTTCATCTTCTCCCGCTCTCAAGTGCACTCTCAGTATCGAGTACACTTGAAGTGACACTAATACCCCCAGTGTTGCCCTCAGATCTATTTATTTCTATTGCATTCCCCCCAAGCATCTCATTGCTATTGCTACACATGCTGTTTCTTGCAAGTAGAAATCTCGGTTGTTGTTCTCCTCCCCCCCGTAGACCGTGATCGTGTCTGTACCCTCTCTCCTCTCGTGGTTTTCAAACTGGAGTGTCTTCATCCACTTTGGAAGATCTCCAGTTTGATAACCAGCTTTCTGAAAAGCCCCACCTCCCCTCTCCTCCCCTCGAAGATACCTCTCTCTGTCCCCAACAGATGATGAACAAGTTACTCTCCATTTTTCACGTGGTTACCAACTGTCAATCTCTGTCTGGCTTCTATGTAGAGCTCTTTGTCTCATTTCCTCAGTGCCCCCAGCCGCTCATGCCAGCTCCATGTCTTTGCCATTGGCCCTGTCCTGTCTGCCTCACTGCTTTGTCCTTATTTGTCCTCTTGTTTTCTTTCCTGTGGTCCAGCTCCTACCAGTTTTCCAGTCCTCCTCGAATCCAGCAAATCCAGCCGACCGACGTCTCCCTCACTCTCCTCTGCTCCTCTCCATGCGCTGATCCACGTAGAGATCTCCTTCAAATCGATCTGGGGAAGTGTAGTTGCAAAAGTACATGGCGTAGAGAATGTGTAGTCGGGTTTCGGCCTGAGATTTCACCTGTGATTTCGACATTTTCTCTTCTCTTCATCTTCTTCTTGTCTTTTCATTTTGCTTCCTCTTGTTCCTTTTGTCATTTCCTCTTCCGGTCTTGTCGATCCCGTCTTGTTTTGTTTTGTCACAGACTTGTCCTCTGGGCTCGTCTACTAACTACCAGCTTTTTCTCTCAATGAATTATGTCTTGTGAAGTGTGTACTTGTAGATATCAGTAGATGTGCTCTTGTAGTTGCTGTACCGGTACTGGGGGTGTACTCTCGGCCAATATGCCAGAACCCATGTTACAGTACAGGGTACCGGTACCGTAGTGATGTTGTTACTGAAATGACCCATGAGAGAAATATGAAGAGTTCTTCTTTTGTTGGGTCACTCTGGACGTTACTGTTCCCGACTTACACCCCTACCAGGTAGCTCTGAGTAATTTGTAATATATTGGCACCATCTATAGGAAAAACTTAACAGGAAAAGCCGATATGAACCAGATGGCAGTGATCTAGCAGCCAGATCAGAATCCAGCGGTCTTTTCTACAGAGAATTTCGAGATAATCGAGGTTCCATTTTGACTTAGGTGACAGTAATTAGGTGTGAGTAAGGAACCAATAATAACGCTTACGTGATAGCTTCAGATCCATGCTGATACTAGAGTCGAGCGTGGTAAATACTTGAACAGCAAGTGCACAACACATGAAGGAGAGTCGCTACAAGAAGGATAAAGTATTCTCACCCGTCTTTGACATTGAAATTAGCTCCTACCGGTACCGGTACTCGTCTTTGTCACCTGAATTCTCACTTTTTGCCGGATATGACTGCCTAGTTATGGATGATATCTAACACCTATGAAAATGAAGGTCGCAGCTAGGTGCTGGTATCAAGTTGGAAAGAACAGCCATACTACCAAGTTGATGAACAAGTTTCACAACTCCTGTCACTGTGATTTTGGATAGGTACGGAGTACGGTATCGGTACCGGTACTGTACTGGTATGTTACAAGTACATGGTGATCTGTTAAAGGAGTCTAGATTGAAACAGAAGAGGTGGCTCTTACAGTAATGAGAGGCTTACGGAAGTGAAATATATTGATAATACTACCGGTATGTATCTATTTAGCTCTTCTCTTTTACTGTGAGTTATCTTTGCCAATTATCTCGTAATAGCTGCTATGGACGGGTGTAACTTGATAAGCTGATGTACAAAAGCTGAAATGAGAGGAACAAAAGACTCAGAGGGTCATTTATGGCTTCTAGTAGTTAACAACCAGCTAAATATTGTCTTTTGTGTATTCTACTCTTGTACACCTCCCCATTTTGACGGCAGCTGGGATGGTCAAGATGTTGTCAGTAGCCTGTAAACAAAAGGGTGTTTTCGAGTCATGAAAGAATCAATCTAGATAAAAAGTAGTTTTGAAGTACTCTTTGCCTCTCTAAGTACCATATTCTCAAACTTGTTTGCTTTCTTTTCGTTCATCACATCCCACAAATGGACAAACAAGATGTGCTGAGAATGGATGTGTAACAGTACCGGTACGACTGGAATAGCAAAATGTACATCCACTAAGCTATATGAAAAGGTCTAATGCACCAGTAACAATTATAATCCCGTTTCCAAAGTGGTATATCACTCTTTTCACAGTGTTTGTAGCTCGTCGCATGTGATTCCACCCTACAGTAGTAGAAGATAAGTGCAATGTCCTTCAAAATAATGCCATTCAAACTGCGAGAGATGAACAAAATGTTATTGGCAGTCTATCGTCTCTTTTCCTTCACTTCTATCACTAGTATGATTCATATTCCTCAAGTTCTAGCCATTACATCATAGAACACCTGAAAGTACAAGACGTGAAAGTCGACTTGAAAGAACCATATAGATATCCTAAAGGTATCGTATAGCTTCTCTACAGCCCATTAATCTATACATCTTCTTTATGAGCCACATTTCGATATCTCTAAACAAATTAACCTAGTTGAGGTGGCTCCAACATATTCACACTCCCATATAATGCTACTTTTACACCCAAAAGAACTCGTTGGAAGCATAGAAAGTGCTTGGGTGTGATCTTCTAAAGCTATTTGGACGGCAAAACTACTTTTCGTGCCATTATTCCGGCTGATTACACCTCTTTTCTCTGTAATTACATAAAACAACATAACTAAAAAGGTCTATATCTGGCCCAAAAATGACGCCAGAAGAATTTAAAAGATACCATTAGAATATTGAGACTCGTCCAATTCATATGGTACCCATTTATAACTGATACGACAACATTTTTCGAAATTCTGGAAGTTCTGATTTTCTCCTGACCCCAGACCCACAAAAAGTTCGATATTTGACCGTTTTGAGAAATGGGCCATACTCAGAACTCCATCAATATTAATGCTACAATGAAAATAAAAGCACAGATATACTAGTTTTATAACGGGTATCACAATTGTATCATTATTTTTCCATTCCAATCACTGCATCACCTCCATTCTCACTTGTCGTTCTTAGAAAAGTGCTGTTTCGGCCTTTTTCGACTTTTTTTATTTTTGGAGGTCCCAAAAATCTCCAGAAACCTTAATCGCTGGGAATTGCCCAAAGTCCTCTGAACTTGGCGAAAAAAATAAAAAAACTAAAATCCGCAATTTACGTCTGACGAGAATGAAAGTAGTACCAATAGAAAGAAAGGGAGCTCAATAACACTATTCTGGTCCTAAACCCCTGTTTTTGAACGTATTTCCGCAGTTTGAACTAGTATTCGTTTTGATAGTTCTATGGTGGGTGCTAAGTGCCATTCAACACCTCAAAAATCGTGTTTAACTGTGCTAAAATATACTACCAGCTTTCCTCTACAATATGGTAGCTTCAGATCCATTCTAAATGCACTCCCCGTACAGTTATTCCGCTTTGAAAACTGTCCTTTTGTCTGCTGACTAAGCCAAATGCCTAACCTAACCTTAATTTGAAAAGACACATCTTCAAAGACCGAAAAACATTGAAATAAATCCTACCTTTACTAACCATAGGTAGCACTAACATCCTGAAACTCAGGAGATTCGAACAAGCCTACTTTCGGCGAAATCGACGTTTTTTGCTCTTTTTTTATTTTTTTGACCAACTTCCACCAACTTCTGGTCTTTTGGACCTTTTTGGGACATTTTGGAATTCTCAAAAATAAAAAAAATCGAAAAAGCCCGAATTGAGGGTGAAATATTTTTTGGCAGACTTTGTTGGAGGAAAAAAGCACATTGCGGGGGTCGGGAGGGTATAAAAGTAGTACTGCTCGAATGGGCAGACTCTGAAGTTTTGTGTGGTACTATTTTTATTGCTCTAATCCTGATATATTCGAAAATCGTGATTAGTCAGCAGAGTAGAAAACGCCATTTTTCTGAAATTTTCCTGACTGTGGGTCAGGCAAAATGACAATTTTTGCCATTTTCGAAAAATGTGACGGAATCGACCTGAAATCATCTCTATATGAATATTTGGAAGTCTACGACTCTGACAATGTGTTTCTTTTCTCGCTGACGATTCTGATTCTCGTTATGTGCGAGTTCAAAGTATGAAAATAGGGGTTACCAGGCCTTTGGTATTACTGAAGAGTGGGTGAGTCGGGGAATTTAGCTAATAAAAGAGGTAATTAATGGCTCTGTGAGGATTATTGGCTCTGGAGAAACACTAATGTGAAGTTCTTGTTTTTCCATCGGCTTTCTAAGTGTTGTTTTTGTGGTTTGTTAGTAATCCCTTACATGTAAAGTGGCTATATAGTCAGCTAAAGTACCCATATAAGGCCAAGAGAAGTTCTAGAAGCTGAGTATATCGTTATTTATAGCTCCTATAGCTTACCATAGCTCGCTTAAAGCAACTGAGTGCTGTTTTAGTCTCGTTATTGCTCCATATTGGAAGGGCTTCCATTGTTATGCAATCAAAGAACGGGATATAAAGGGGAAGAAGTTGAAAGAGAGCTGAAAATGTGGTATATAAGTGATTTAACAGCTTCTAGTTTCTTAGAACTTCTATTCCCCTCCTATTCGACCTATATTTTCCCGTATTTCTTTGTATATTCTTCCTTGGTTGCCCTGTGATACTAGCAAGTCAACATTGAAGCTATGGAAAAGATAAAGGAGTGTAAAGAAGCAGTTACATGACTCTACTGATCCCATTGTCAGAGTTATCATCTCCATTCTGTGCTATTCGGTATGTTTCAAGCTACTTCTACTACGGTCAGTTGGGTGAGGTATGTACTCACATGAGCCCTATAAGCGTGAAATAAGTGTAATATCAAGTTACTCTGTATGGTGTGAGTAGAAGCAGCTGTTCTACAGTCTACTGATGGAGTTCTTGAGCCTGAGTATACGGATATATGGCGACCTAAGGTGTTTGACTCAAGGCATGACAGCCATCAAGGAATCAAGAGGTACTAGAAATGGTATTCGAGTTACGAGAACATTATATACTTGTACAAGTAGTGCTCAATCTGAGACATTGTTGGCTTATGTCGTCCTGATCAAGAGCTCTTGAGTCTTCTCTCACATGATCAAGACCTTTTTTTAGGGAAGTATATAGAGAGCCATATATTGAGAGGCATGGAGGTGTCCAAACGCAGAAGCAACGAAGTCTTTTTGACAACTCAAGCTTCGGATTCAGCTTCAAAGATGCCATCAGATCCTTTCTGAGCTTTTTTTATTGCTCTTTGGTCTTTATTGGTAGCTACTAGAATTGCCATGTATGGCCGTGAAAGCTCATGTTGGAAGGATGAGTATATCAAGTGCAATAAAGCGTGCATGTAGGATCGAAACCTATCATAATGATTCTCTAGCTCTGAACGATCGTATTATCTCTTCTTCATTGTATAATTCCCTTTATCCTCCCTTCTATTCTGCTCTCCCGTTCACGGGTAATACCGAACCCCTACCTGGTAGTAAGTAACACACCTACACAGTAAATTCAAAGAGAAAATATACGAGTTGAACAATGATCATGTGGCTGTTACTCACCACTTTCTTCTTATTCATCTCTTGATCTGCTTTTCTTCTGGTGTACTACCTCCCAAGATCGTAGCTATGACTGGAACTCACTGCAAGGGATTTCTCGGGAGACTCCAGGAAGAAAAATATTGTTCGAGAGCCAAGAGAACAAAGGTGCAAATAATACAGCAGATAGAGCGGTATTCAATGAGATGTTAGAGAGCAATCTAACGAGATCGTTTACGAGTTCTCTCTCCTACACTGTACTTCTCTGGCACTGACTCCACTTAGTCATCACGACCTCTCTCTACTTGTACAGTACTGCCCCTACCCCATGGTGACCACAAGATCCGAAAAAATATCACCCTCTCATTGAAAAGAAATAATATATGGAAACAGGCGATTCATATCCCGTTCAGTACACAAGTAGATCAGCTTGATTTGTGCGGCAGTACACACTGTATTATACAATCAATGAAGGAAGTGCCTGAGGATGTATACCTCCTGAGCACCAGCAACTATAGACCAATCTGAACCCAATGGAGCAAGCCATCTTGTTCGAATGAAGCCTTCTCCTACAGACACTCCTCGCATTAATCCATCGAGCTATACTTTATTGACTTAGACTGTCTTAGTCCATCTAGACATACACCTAGAACAGAACAGTATAACTACAGAACTACAGAACTAAAAGTACTACACTGTGTGCAACTCACTATCGCTCGTCGCTCGCTCGTTGCTGTCGCAACTCGCTCTGTCAATCATACAACCTTTTTAACTATTTTAGCGCTGCTTATCGGGAAGTAGCCTGGACCTTGGGGGCAGAGCCCTTGGCGCCGAGCTTGGAGACCTTGGGGCCTCCGGCGGCAACGTGGGCAGCCTTGGCGGCCTTTCGTCGCTCGGCCTCCTTCTCCTTTCGCTCCTTGGCGGCCTCGGCGTGCTTGGCTCGGGTGGCGGATCGGGCCTCGGGTCGGGCGTTTCGCTTCTCCTTGATCACGTCAAGAGAGGCGCCAACAATACCTCGGACGGCCTTGACGGACTTTCGGGATCGCTTCTTGGCAACCTCCTCAGTGATTCCCTTCTTGTGCTTTCGTCGGTACAGAACGGTCCAGGCGATTCGTCGGGGGTTCTTTCGCTGCTTGAACAGAGAGGCAGTCTTGGACGAGTAGAATCGGAAGATCTTGGAGTCGCCTCGGACGAAGAGGGTACCTCGGCCGGGGTAGATCTTGTTGCCAGAAAAGGAGTCGAGTTCGATTTTCATCTGGGTTAGAGGTGTTAAGGGACAAAGTGTCTGTAACGACGAATTACATTGTCGATGTAATGTTGAGCGAAAGCCGACTTAACACGGCAAAAGCCGGCTATGACATTGTCGAGAGATGTACAAGACAGACCAACAGCATTGGATGTGTTTGACGAGTGTTTGGCGAGTCTTTAACGAGTTCAAAAGTGTCTGTTCAGCACTTCACTGTGACGAATAGTACTGTCTAAACACTCCACTGAGTACCGTCTAAACACACCCATCACATCTTCAAATCACATCCAAATCACATTTTCCTGTCACACATTCTCCTGTCACACATTCTCATGTCGTCGGCTTGTCCATTTCCTCCAAAAACTCACCTTGAATTCTCCTGTTGTCGGTAGTCTGTAACAAGAGAAACAGGTATTCTAATTTTGCAAAGGTTGTCATGGTTGGGAGTGAGTTGGTTTCGGGCGTCACGTGCCAAAACGTTATTTGTGACTGTTTTTTGGGACATCACCAGGGTGGTTTGTGTGGTGATACAGAACAGATATGGCAATTCAGACAGCGGGAAACAAATGAATGGGGTGGTAATGCCCTAAGGACTTCTTTTCACGCATTTCCAACACACAATTTTGGTCCATTTATCCTCCCCCCGCTAGACCACAAATTACTCTATACTGTTGGTGACTTCCCAATTGGGAGTTTCAACTCTTGCCCAAATCATGCACACCTATACCATATATAAAACTGTCCCAAGTCTTCTTTTTTTTTCTCCAAACACTTCCGGAGTGCATATTACAACAAAGCGCAGAGATGGTAAGTATCCAGCAAACAGATCAAAGATCTTGAGCTGTGACAAGAAGGCGAAAGACGTTTGAAGACTTTGGAAGACTTTTGATGTCTTTGATGTCTTATCTTTTTCCCCTCCCCTAACACAGGCCCCCAAGTCTAAGAAGTCCGGCGATAACGTCAACGCCAAGCTCGGTCTTGCTATCAAGTCCGGAAAGTACACTCTTGGTTACAAGTCCACCATCAAGGCTCTGCGACAGGGCAAGGCCAAGCTTGTCATCATTGCTGGCAACACCCCTGCTCTGCGAAAGTCCGAGATTGAGTACTACGCCATGCTGGCCAAGTGCACCGTCCACCACTTTGCTGGCGGCAACAACGAGCTCGGAACCTCTTGTGGTCGACTTTTCCGAGTCGGCGCCGTCACCATCATGGATGCCGGAGATTCCGACATTCTGACCGCCGAGCTTTCCTAAGCGGTTGACAAAAGGATGATCAAAAGGAGCAATCCACATTTAAAAATTTAATGTACTTTTAGTGCCGTTATTTATTCTGAAACGTTGAAGTCTGAAGTTGTACAGGTAGAATTGTAGAATTGTGATGTACAGGTACCTGGTAGAAGTGTAGAATTGTGATGAGAATAGATCGAGTAATGTCTTGAGATAGAAGGGCATGCCCAAGATGGTCAATAGGGTTAGGGCCACAACAGATGAACTCCTTCAGGTCGTTAGAGGTGGTAAGAAGTGCTCTTCTGTTGGGTCAATTGGACCTTCAAGAATTCAATTGACCTTTCAATTGACCATAATGAATCATTCTAGACAGCTCCACTACCCTTTTCGATCCTCTACACTTCAGCTCAGGGTCATTGGATGACTTAGGACTCTTCTTAAGTAACAATTTTGTCTGTTGAAGATGTAAGGTCATTATAGGTGGAGTCTCAGGGCATGTTACATTGTAGCGCTTCCTTCAGACACCTTCTGACTTGGAAGTAAAGATACTGTAGGAGAAGAGATAGTATGGATGTTTAACATATTGGAGATTAAACGAAAGGTAAAGTGGCCAAAAGAAAGCAGATTCGCCTCTTTTAAGTGTTCTACATTGACTGAAGTGTACTTAAGGGAACCTGTATACTTGTAGTTCATTCTCCATGGTAGCAAGAAGCTCAAGAGAGAACAGGCCAACATCGAGATGACAAAGAACATAGCAAGCAGACGAATGTTACTTCAGCTGAGTAGAATCCTAGGAAGCAAAGTCCACCAAGCCAACGTAACTAGCTGGAAAATCTCTATAGAAGCTTCATTCATATATATAGTCAAACCCTGGTAGTGTCTGAACAGAAATCTACTCTTCAAGACCTCAACACCATAGGACTCTAGTCACGTGAATGTCAAGACTACAACGTACAGTACAGAATATCTTCGCCCACAGTGAACTGAAGAGACTGGCAAATTTTCAAAGACAATGGCTATTATAGTCTATATGAGGTGTAGTCTTGCCCAATGAATGTTCTTCGTCACTTCTCAACCGTCAAGGCATTGTTAGTGGTCTATAGGGTTAGGGATACTTGGTTACAACTTATCTCCTTGAAGGAGTATAGCCGATAGTAGAGATAACGGGATGATAGTTGCACCGTTAGAGTGCCCCAAGTGAGGCGAGTAGAATGGTACCACTTTCGTCCATTTCTGTGCCATATTGATGTTCATTCTACATTCACTTGTGGATACTGAGTGTGTTGTTGATACTGAGTGAGTTATTGATGTTAAAAGCAGATAAATAGTACCATTGGAAAGAGCTACTTGAGAGGAGTAAAATGGTAGCACTTTTACCCATTTCTGTAGCATACTGATGACTGACTACCATCTTATGAGACAACAGACAACTGCTTACTACCCAATATAGTGGAGATGTAGCCCTATAAACGGTACCATTCGAAAGCCCTTCTCAAGGGCATTACAATGGTACCACTAATGACCGTTCACGTGACATATTTGCGTCCTTTTGTTGGTGTTTAGCACTAAAAATGGAGATATCAGAATATAAACTATACCATTCGAAAGCCCTTCTCAAGGGGAGTAGAAGCGAGAAGAGCTTTTGATTGTTTGATAGCTTGAGATCTTTAATGTAAGCATTTGCTCCTCAACTGTTCCGTTAAACAGTCCATAGTGTACTCTGCACTTTTTTTCCCATTCTGAGGAAATAGAAATACCCACGAGATTCAGACGATCCGTTTGATACCCTAATCGACCCGATTCCACCTCTGCAGCGTCCTCAAATGTCGTCCTTAACGGTACCTCTAACTACCCTGTAGGAATATGACGGTACCGGTACTCAGGGCTACCCTAACCCTAACGAAGTGGGGCCCTTCTAGGTCTCTCTAAAAGACGCAAAATGGCAGTTAATGGAGTAAAAGTCAGTTCATTGTATTCCCCATATTGTATGTAGCACTCTGTCAAATTCTCACGTCTCTAATGTCAAAAATTCGTCTTGTAGCGGCTGTCAAACATCTCAACTATTTTGGATATTATGCTTGACACTTAGCAACAAAAGGAGACGAAAGAACACAAGTTGGTATGTACTTGTACCATCCTTGATACTTGAGACTGTTTGAGAGCTACTGTATGATTGTAGAAGCTTTCAGTCAAGTCTGTAGAGCTTGAGAGGACTACATCACCTGATTCAACGTCAGTAGGGCAGACCTTCCATCTGATTTTGCGATCATCTTACAAGGGATATTTCTTCCACGAGACTAATGAGTTGAAAGAGTCACGTGACTGTGTTTGGCTGAGGAGTCAAGATCTATCTGCGTGTACTGATCCTGTTAAGTGTACAACAAGTTCAATCTGATATACCAGAGCTCTCTAGGCCATTTGTAGATGCCCTCTATCTAAATTATCCTATACAAGACGTCTAAATATACTCACCCTTCTTGGTGTGCTTCATAGACTCCACCGTCTTCTGCATTTGGATACTGCTTCAGTATTATTCCTACCTGTCTGTAGAATACAGGCTCTAATAAAGCCCCTCTAGAAGTGGATAAAAACTCTAGATTACTTCAAGAAGTTAACTGGGGTACTCTTCATTATTCAATGAGCCAGACCCTCAACTTCCCCATCTCACAACTCACCTCAAATAACCATTTGGAGACATCACCATAGAGCTACTCATCTTTAAAGAAGCCATAATAACTACGGGCTGAGTAATCTGTCCCTAAAGACAGTGACGCAATGTAATTCACCTCAAAAACAACAAGTGTTCTCCTCTAGTATGGAACAACGTGATTAGTCTCTTCTACCACGATACATCATCCTTTCTCTTGCAATATATTGGCTTAAGACAAGTCTAAGCAGACGATGTGGAACGTTTTCAGAGCTAATCAAAGTGGTGGAGACTTGGTGATACTATAGATCTGCTTCTTTCTAGTCTCTATTCGAAGCTCCCATCGTTTTCCAAACGTTTCAATAGCGCTATTGCACTGTTTCGTTCACCACTATTTTCATACTTTGTCTCAAATGATGTGATACAACTACCAAAGGTGAGTAAGGAGGCTTTACATATGGCTCCAAAAAGCCTGTATTATATTCCTACCATAGTTTTCATCTCTCTTATCTCTAGTGTAGAGAGAGGAGGTGTCACTGTAGCCACATTAAGACACCCCTAGTATGAATGAAATAGTACCGGTAGTCACATATAACTGGGGATTGTTTGGTCTATAACAGTGGCTCTCTGAGATCATTCTACCAAGTCATATCTGTTCATTAGGAAATGTTTGGGGGCGCTTCTATTCTTGTAGATAGATGTTCCACAAAGTGAGTAATACCGCCTAATGGTGGCATGATAGGTTGACACTGTACCTTTCTTGCACCCTAGTATTGAGTAGTCTGTAATAGTCCATCTTCTTAGACCCTTTCCACTATCACTCCCTTCGTTATATGTCTTAACACCAAGTCCTGAAATATGCCCCAATATGATATCGCCCAGAACTCGCAAGATGAATGATAAAGAGATGAGAGCTTGAAAAAACGTAAATTTGACCTACTTTCTTTTAATATTCAAATTCTTGTACTCTATCGACACCATTAGGGCGGTCTTTTCGATATTGGTGCATAACGCTTCGCCGAAGAAGCCTCTTTATGCGCAATAGTGGCAATAAAATGACCACCAATGTAAAGGCAAGTTGAATGATAGCCTGTAAGCGTCTGACTTCACAGTAAGACAGCTTCTCCTCTTTCATTTGAAGGAATACCAGCCTTCTCGTGGTAAACATTCCACAGCGATGTAACTAGTTGTGGGCACTAAGCGACCGAAAGAACCCAAATATATGTTGAGGGATGTTCGTAAGAGCAAATTACTGCCTATGAGTTGGTTATTTTGAAGTTTCTAGTGTCGTTTCTAGCTCCAATTATCGCGACTATCCCATATTTGTTAAGCAAAACTACGGTCCACTTAATATAATGTCTCTAATTAGAAGAAATAAGAGCAGTTATAAGATATGGGAGTATCAGGACGTCTGAGTAGTCTTATAAAACCCCTAGGTAAGTTGTATCAGTTCATTTAGGCGATAGGAATGCTTGTACGCATTTCTCCAGTCATGCCTGGGTATTGACATAGATAGGTCTCTTAAATAAAATAGAAACCAATCTGAGAGGTAGATGATAATTTAGTAGTGTTTACATGACTCTATCAATTCATACTCTCTACTCTCCCTGTCTCTTTCACTTTTATCAGCCATCTATTGCTTTCCTTTATTACCCTTCACCATCATGTACCCTAATACACATAAAAATGGGGTACAAAAGGTGAAATTAAATGAGAAAAAACGCTTCTACACTTCTTTGTAATCCATTTTAGCAGTCAATCAACCCCTTGCTCTAGTATTACTCTTTTTTCTCTCGAATATCTCGATAATTGCGCTCATTCACTCTCTTCATCTGACTTATTCAGAAGACATACAGCCCAGAGAGTTTCCAAATATTCCTTCAATAAATACTCATTGCTAGCTAAGCAGTATAATCTGCTCATTTCCACCAATTCACTCATCATTCAGCCCACTATTCCCACTCTCATAAATTCAGCTCTTCTCAAAGTGGAGAATATTCGTGCTTCCTGGCATATCTGAGGCTATCCAGTAGTACCATTAGACTCACTGATCCTTCAATTTTCACTCTATTCACTTCACTTCTTGTCTTACAACTTATTTCTATCAAGTACAGGAGTATTTCCGTTCCTGTGTAATCTGCCATAGGACTAGACAACATAACATATCTACAAAACTAGAGAATCTAGTAGTAGGAAAGCAATGAATTAATTGATCTCTGTGAGCCTCCTAACTTCTCTGAGATTTATCTTACTCGTATTCGTGTATCTCTTGAACACACCATACCTACAGATTCTTGAGAAGACACTTCATATTCGAAACAAAAGGCATTCAAGGCAGTTAGACGTCCTGATTACAAATCATGGACTTCTCGAAGCTACAGGACCAATATCACCATAGTTATGACACATGACGTCAGATGTCCCCTTATCATTTTATCCCTCCCATCCTTACAGAGACTGTCCTATGACTTGCTAGACCCTAGCAAGTAGAGTAGCAGTGAAGATCTGTTCTCTGGTCCAAAACAGCTCCCTTACTTGTAAACCCATTCTTACTAAGATAATAGAGTACCAAAAAGAAGAGTAATTTCTGCATCTCTAGAATCAATGTGAGATCATAGAAAGTAGAAAATCTGGCCATGTCGAGCTCATCAGATAGAAACACCGAGTTCAAAAGATGCTCTAGAGTACCATTCGTCTGAGAAGGAGAGAGGTTGAGGTAGCTCGATCTGAACACCATACCAGTCTGAGAATTAAGGATCTTCATGTTTGAACAGCTTTTTACCTAACTCCTCTTTCACACTCCTCTCCACCTCGGCTGCCTCCTTCTTTTCCATCGTCACAAACGGCACCAAACTAACCATGTAAACACATCTACAGCTACAAGTACTTCACAAATGTTCTCTCCAAACTAACCCCAGACTCTGTGCACATTTTCCTCCCTAAAATGTCCGCCAATGTCCGCCAAGAAGCAGCCTTTTGGCCAGCGCCTGCCGAGCCGTGTGAAATGGTGCACAAATAGAAGCGGCTTTGGCAAACTGTGTCAGCTGCACCGCTAACTGATGCCAAACTACATGCTGGACATCTCTTGTGGCGTGACTTTTGAACGATTGTTGACTAGTTACACCAATTACTACCGGTACCGGTAGATTGACTACTAACAGTTACACCAATGACTAAAACGTTGCCTGACTTTCGAACGTCGCCTGACTTATTGCCTGACTTATTGCCTGACTTTTTCTAGCGTTTCTAGCCACAATTGTTTACCATGGTTCGCGCTATAGTATTGTTCATGCTATAGCTATTGTCTAGTTCTAGACTATCCCCTACCCTAGCTCTACCCTACCCTACCGGTAGCCTCTACCCTAGTCTACCCTAGTCCTGACCCTACCCTGCTATCTATTTTTACATGAAACATGAGGCTGGTGGTGGCGCAACTGTGGGTCCAACAGACTACATAGTATACTAAGTACTAGTGCCGCTAGCGTCCAATACAATGGAGCTAGTGCTAAAGTAGTGTGACTAGTGCAACTAGTGTCGGTGTTTGAATGTCAGAGCACGTGACTTAGCCCTAGAAAGACACAAAACGCCAACACAGGTCCCATACTATGCTACTGTACGGTACACAGTACTATTCAAGCCACGACCTAACCTCATTTGACCAAAAGGGCACAGGTGGTTAGCTGGTGTATGTACCGGTACTGTATATATGGCTACCGGTAGTCCTAGAGGTCGACCAAGAAGTACATACTGTACTGTACGTAGCTTGGCTCCTGTCACATGCCCAAAACGTCACAGAACGAAACAAAACTCCTTGTCAAACATGACATTCATTGTCAAACATGACATTCATTGTCAAACACTACATTCATTGTTTTCTGTCTATCATATTACGTACCGGTACTGTTTAAGTGCATTGTTTTCTGTCACTCGGCTTTACAAAAACGGACATTAGGCTGAACAGAGCTGTCTAAGCTGTCGAAAGTGCTAGTTCATTTCCTACTTGTGTTAGTCCAAGCAGCCATCAGCCTATAGTACAGTACCGGTAGTCCAGTAGTCCACCGGTAGTGCCAGTAGTGGCGCCACCTCATGACAGTTGGCAGGTGTAGTAGTAGGCAGATGGAGTATGGTAGGTAGAGTAGACAGAATAATGACAGGTGAGCGTTTGGCTGCGTTGGCGGCGTTCGGCGGCGTTGCGGCGTTGGCGGCGTCTGATCAAGTGTTTAGTCAAGTCTGTTCACGTGTCCAACGTATACTTCTACTTCGTCTTCCATAAAGAGCAGTATATCTGAACAAAGAGCTTCTCCTTCACCCTACGTCCGACTTGAGAAGTAGTGCAATTTCCGGTGTAGGCGACCTCCGACCACATGCAACCCCAGACCCTGTCTCATTCCAGTGGAGGTTGTATTCACTACCAGTAGTGCATTGTTCCTGAGAAGGGGACAAGAAGACAAACAATAGGACAAACAATAGACCGGACAAAAGGCTTGGTGTTGACAATAGACGGACAAACAACAGTGACAAGCTTGGTTAGTCTTGACAATAGAGACGGACAAACAACAGTGACAGGCTTGGTTAGTCTTGACAAGACAAACAACAGAGACTAACAAAAGGCTTAGTTTTGTCACGCTCTGGTCCTGCCGAGGCATCTGTAATCTACAGGTACCCTGTTAGTAACAATGGTGACGTTTGAAGAGACGTCCAGTGACGTTCAAATGACTTAAGTGACATATTCACTTGTGTTCAGTGACACTTTTCATTTCACTTGTGTTCACTTTTCATTTCACTTGTCACTGACGCTTGCGGCCAACCAACACTTTCCACTCACGACTGACACTGACAGGTGGATCATTCACAAGAGGGGTATACGGTATCAATGTAGTAGGAAGACGACAAGCGGACGATGTCAGAATGTCAGTAAAAGTACGTCGACTTGATCCGGAGTTATTCCATGCCAGAGTTCTACCACGTCCAGTGAAAAACCTGTCTCGAAAACCCGTCACTGTCTCAGAATATCCAGACATTATTTCGAATATTCGTCTAATATCGCCAAAAACGCCAAAAACAGAACTCCTGTATTTTTTCACCCTGCAGCGGAACGAGTCGAGAAAGAGTCGAGGACGAAAGAGTTCATTCCGGAACTCGTCTTCCGTTCTCGACTCGTGCTTATGTCTCTCATTTCTTTTTCTTCTTCTTCTCCACTTGTCTCGCTCTTTATCATGTGCCTGTACATACCAGTTATAAGTCCGCCAGAGTCTCTGTCTCCAAGATAAGCCCGTGAGTATCTCCGCCAAGGCCGCTCTTCTAGAACCCTGTCCCCAGTCGGCCCTACGTCTCACTGTGGACTTTTTTGACTCACTGTGGATCATCTGTCTCACCTGTATGGAGAGTTAGGGCCCTCGGGTCTCTTCCTATCCAGTCATTGAGGAAAGAAAGAAGCACAAACAAGGCTGGATGGAGGAGGGAAGGCTGTTTCTATTATTCAGGTACGAGTACATACGAGAGGGTATGGGTTCTTAGTAATCATCTACCGGTACCCTAATATCTATACATACATACTGGACCTACCCTACCCTACCTAAGCGAGATAAGCGAGGAAGAACATGTAGAGTCGCCAATCACTGATGCTACCCTACATACTGCTACCCTACCCTACTCTGCACAGCCACCATGTATTCATGTCTTGTGTGGTCTCAGGTTCAGGTCTCAGGGTTATCTGATACGGTTCAAGGGAGAAACGCGGCGTCATGAGGGACAAGTAAGACAGATGGGGGAGTGGGGGCTGGTATGACCTGGTATGTTCACTTTTGAGCAGTTTTGGCGCTTTCTGGACACTTTTATGGCGTGTAAATGTGACATACAAGTGCCCTCTATTCTACGTCTTTGTCCTTGATCACCTGTTCAAAAGCCGTCTTAGCCACCTACGCCACCTGCCATGTTAATCACTACAAGCTCATCTCCTTCGATATCTTGGCTTCTCTCGGAACAGTCCATCCGGTGCATTTGTTCTGCGTTTTTCTGCATTTTTGTGCACTTTTCTGCGACGAGCATTCCATGCGTGCGAGGAGCGCTGGAGACGCGGCAGCCACGAGAGACAATGGCCAGACAATGGGTATAATGCATCTTAAGAATAAAAAGAAAGGGTAGATTTCGGGCGTGAAGCTTGTCCTGGCCAATCACACGCGTGCAACTGTCTCAGCCACCGCCACCAGCAAAAATAGCTGCGAGGAAGCTTGACAGAAACGTCCAAAGAAGCAATGATAAGAGAGGGTAAGGGGAAAAAGAAAATACAGTAGAATCAGGCGTGGAAAGAAAATCGATAAAAAGAAATGATTCCAGAGAAAATCGATAAAAAGAAATCAGACAATGGTGGGAGGCGGCACCGGGGGTGTATTATTAGTGATATTATGCTGATCAAAGCAGTATTAAAGGTGTTAAAAGTGTATGGTTAGCTAGGTCAACTATCCACCAACTAAAGCTAAGTAGATGACGACCATGAACTATGACAAGATAGACCACTATATACTGTACTAAAAAGTCGTAATAAAAGTCGTTCGTTCATAATCGCTCTACCACCGCCCCACTATCGCCCTACTGACGTGTTTGGCGAAAAACCTGCTTGACAAGAGTATGTTCCGGTAATACCCTGCGTTCTGACGTCATATCAAACCCCGATATAGGGAAAACGAGCAAAATGAATTCATCTCAGAATATGAACTGTATGAGAAGCGTCCCACATGACAAACGACTCTACTCCTCTGGCAACTCGAACCGACGGACCACCGGATCTCGCAAAAAAAAAAAGAAAAAAAAATGTTTCTTTTTCAGCCCACTCTTGATCATCTTTGTCCAGCCTGGTTTTCTTGTCCAGCTTTGTCTTGTCTCTACCCTCCTATTGTCTTGTCTTCATGTTCCATCTGCTGCTCATCGCTCCGAATCACTTAAGCTTATTGTAGAAATAGTTGTTCTTGTTCTTGTTCTTGTTCTTGTTCTTGTAACCATCTTTATGGCGACGATCCAACCTTCTCCAGCGTGGCCGATGCTGGTACAGCGGCCCGGAGATTGACCGTAGAGAAGGACAAACAGAAGGAGAAACAAGGTGGTTGAGAAGGAGACACTCGGCGGTTGTGAAGGAGACAGTCGGCGGTTATTCCGGAGACTCTTTCGGTGATATAAGCACAGACACAAACAAGAACACAAACAAGAACACAAACACAAACGCCTACACAGACACAGAAACAAGCAAGCACAACACCCACAACACAATACCAACGACACCCCCCTGAAACAAGTGGATCGCAGATTTTCATCGTGGGGGTTCGTGGTTCGTTGGGGGGTTGTACATACCATTGAGCCACCACATCGGATTGTGTTTGGGGGTTCGTTGGGGGTCTGCTTTGTTCGTCTGATTGTTTGCATCTGCTATCTGCTTCTGTTTACATCTCTGATGGCATCTGATGGCATCTGTTTACGTCTCTGAATGCATCCGTTACGTCTCTGAATGCATCCGCTTACGCCTCCTGATTGCCTGTTTGCTGTACTCTACTTCTCCTGAACAAGCCGTCATTACTGGAACCACCTTGTATTCCTCCGGTCAGTTTGTATCGGCAAACTCTCCGACGTCCTGTACACCCCCAAATTCGAATAAGGTGTTTGTCGTATTGACTTATACAAATGGATCCATCTACAAGTACATACGGAGTACCCTGTTTCTTGGCTATCGTACTCATACAATTCCCCGAACAATATCCGAAGTGTAGCAAATCGCATACGTGAATACGGCGGATTCTGCACAAACGAGCTGTACCCTTGTAGCAGAATGTACGATTGCGGTACGAGCTCATACGAGTATGTACATCTCCACTCAGACCCTACTTACGATATGTGGTCTCAAACTCCGTAAAAAGAGGAAGTATCTTGTCTCAAAGTGGGCGGTAATAGTGGAGAATGGAAGGCCTTAGAGTGCAGTATTACAAGGTGGACCCTTAGTTTCAGTTGGGTGAAGGAGAGGGAGAAGTGAACTTTGTGGTGACCAATTTATGAGGTATGGCAGTATAAGTGATACCGTTCAACTCGTCTCGGTCAGGCGATTCGAATGCACCAGTTCTCGTCTCGATTGGAGAGGTATTGACCAAGATACATGGACGTCACTCGTACAGTGGTCAGTTTTAGTGCAATAGGGTTATATGTGGTACCATTCGACTCGTCTCGGTTAGGGGAGTCGAATGGACTGGTTCTCGTCTCTATTGGGGCAACACTGGCCAAGTTGTAGAGGCTCTTCTTTTCTCTATGTTCAATATACTCCTTACAGCGATCAGTATATACGGTATGGCGGTGTAGATAGTTTCATTCGACTCGTCTCGTCTAGGAGATTCTAATGGACTAGTTCTTTTCCCGATTGGAGTAATATTGACCGAGTTCTGTGGCCTCTGTTCTTTTCCTCTAATACCTGTAGGGTTAGGGTTGCTACATACATATTTTTGGATCACCGAAATGACAGAACTTGAAGTTGATTACGGCGAGTAATAGAGGTACAGAAAAGATGGTGGTATCCGCCGATTACTCGTGACTGGCAGTGTATTTTTGTACATCTTTTTTCCTTCTATATTAGTCATCACACGTCACTTTCTACTTTCCAATGTACAGTCTATATAGACAGAGTATACCTCTCTAAGAACGTCCCTCCATGTCACTCAGATCCACCCCCAATCATCACAAAAACATCACCATCATTTTCCCCCGTTCTTTCTGACAACCGCACCACTTTTTTTTTTTTCTCTACGACCTTCCCTATCATCTGCTGACTAATCCTTGCCACCATAACCTACTGTACCGGTAGCTACACCTTACATTCAAGACGTCACATCTAGACACAACCACACTCACCTCCCCCATGAAAGAACTCACCTCCACCGACGAATATTTCAAAGCGATCCACCCCGCCACCGTGTCTGTCGTCGACTTCTACGCAGACTGGTGTGGACCGTGTAAAGCGGTTGCTCCTGGATACGCCAAACTGGCCGAACAGTACAAGAACAAGGCCAATTTCTACAAGGTGAACGTGGACAACAACCAGGGCGCCTCGTCACATGCTGGCGTGTCTGCCATGCCGACTTTTGGCATTTTCAAGAGCGGAAAACTGCTGGGAACTGTTCGAGGAGCCGACCTTGGAGCAGTGGAGAGATTGATCAAAAAGCATGGAGCTGCTGTTAAACCAGTGTATGTGACTCAAGGTCACGTGCTGGGTCAAAAGCCCGTTTCTGCCCAGGCCACGTCGTCGATTCGGCACGTGATCCAGGTCATTCTGGTCTACATTGTTTCGTTGTTCTCTCTGTTGCCTCTGGAGAGTGCTACCAGTTTTGTTGAAGCTGCCCAAGCTCGACAAAAGGGCAATGATGTGCCTGACCGACGTCCTCCTCCTCGGGGATTTGACAGAAGCGATCGGTTTGCTTTTAACAAGAAGGAGAGTCCGGCTAGTACGTGCAGCAGCTAAACGAGAACGTAGTTCGAGTTTAGCTGTTAAGAATGGACGAATTTTGAGCAATACCCCGGTTAAGAACGAAGTTGGTGTTGTTTTAGCTGTTGAGAACGAAGGAGAACGAGTGAGGATGAACTCGAACTTCGTTCTCGTTCGTGAGCTGCCCCTTGACCGATTGAGAACGATTGACCGACCTGCAATCTTCTAACTTGCCATCCCTTCTTTTTCAGCGTGCTTTCTGCTCGAAGAATGAGTCCCTGTATGGCATCTACCTCGTTTTAGCATGGCTTCGTTCTTCATTGCTCTATTGTTCAGTGTTCTACTCTTGTCATTGACTTCTACCTCTTGTCATTGTTCAATGTCGTCTACTGAAACCTCTACCCATTGCCCAGTGTTCTCCCGTCATTGTCCCAACCCGGTCCAAGAACGAGCTGCAATCGACCCCACCATAGATCTAACAGTTTCCTTTTCGAGAGGTTTACGAGGTTACAAGTACGAGTTCGTACATGCCGATATCGCTGCCTGCGCCTCCACAATGCAAGTTGGCGATGCATTTGGCGATGCATTTGGCGATGCATTTGGCGATGCATTGTGGCTGAGCCTTTCAACAGTGTATGAATGTATGCGTGTAGACGTTTCAGAAGTTGCAGGGTGGGTGGAATGACGTGTGCACGATTCTGGAATGAGTGTATGTATGGTACATACTGTACTGTACCAGGGTAAGTACTCCGTAGTTGTATACGCCATACTTGTATTACGTTAGGATGGCATGTGACAGAGATAGCAGTATGTAGGGCTATCCTGAGTCACGTATCATAAGAGAGGTACCACAGTTTCAATCTTTGTAGGCGATCCCACAGCAGTCTCCGTAGATGATCCCTTACCCTACTCCACACTCTTATTACCCACGCAGTGTAAGGATAAGTTGTAACCAAGAAGTATCTTCCCTCTCCCTCCTCCACACCACTTTACCACTTTCTCAACACCACCCAAAGCGGCGGACGCAATCATGTTCTGTCTCCAATTCGGCGGGAGGTGGATGGAAGTGGTAGACAAGTGGTGGAAATGACAAGACCTGCGTCATTCTAGGCAGGTTACACAAACTCAGGTATGGCAATGCCACAGATTAAGAGTATGTTAGGAAGTGAATCGGAAGTGAGAGGCCAAAGGTCTCGAACGGACAACAATATATGACTGTATACAAGTTGTAACTGGAAATATCTTGACAACAGGACAGTCTGACAAAAACTACATCCAAGTAAGACGAATCAGTTTGTTCCCAGCGGCTAAATGTCTCCAGCGGTTATGTTCCCAGCGGTTATGTTTTTACTGGTCATTAATCGTATGACCCATTCTATGGTATCTCTTATATCAGACTATTTCTCAGTTCTTAGTCAGACAAAGAACGAACAAGTTGCAGTTTCGGCCTTTGTCTACGTCATTGATCTGGTTGCCGTTACTGATATTATTCTTACTGATTTATCCCATATCCCACATGTCTCCTCATATGACGTAATCTCAGTCCCAGTCCTGGACTTACCATACTACAATATACACTTGGTGTACGTTTCTACTCTAGTATCTCACCCTCTCTATTCCATAATATCCACGGTCCACAATCTACCCTACCTCGCGTACGCTGCTGACGACTGCTCTTGGCACCCGAGCATGACAGAAGCGAGCGAGTCCACAGACGGTTGGTTTGTGTGTGGCATTTTCCGGTCATTTGGTACCAGGTAGATGGCTGTAGATAGCTGTATTAGATAAGCTGTACCTTAGTCTTGACGATACCCTTACCACACTGAAGCACACCTCCCACCTCACCCTCACCTCACCAAGGTAGTTCTACCTCACCTAACCCTCACGCTAATATTAATATCACACGGAATGGTCATTTCAACATTGAGCACAACTACGAAATTATATGCCCAGAAAACGGCACAAAGCTCCTCCAACAGGTAATATTGAGGTGCTGCGATGCTGAGAATGAGCCGTGGATGCTGTCAAAGTACTTTTAGCCATTTTTTTGTATCAGGTTTTTGCTACCAAGTTGTACAGTATTGTATTGTATGGTACAAGTATGGCTTATATCGATTCCAAGTAAATCCGTATCTCCCAGAACATGTATCCCTATACGAGTTTTTGTACGAGTTTTTGGACCAGTTCTTCACTTAATTGGCCAAACATGGCAGATTGGCAAAAATGAAAATATCGCCATCTTCTTCTCCCCACAACCCCACACCCACACGGGCCCTTCACAGCGGCCCACATGACGCCAGCTCTTGTTCTGCCCCCTCCAAACGAGATATTTCGCCCGCCCCTCAGCTCCAAATAAACTTCCCCCCTCAAGATGCACTGTATACGTGTTTTCTCTCTGTCCCAACACGTATCCGAGCGTTATGAGGCTGGATGTGGGGAACCCATGCCAGCTGGCTTGCAGCTCGCAAAAGTCTACTTTGCAAACTAGCTTTTTTCGCCAAACCAAGATCGAGGCAGGGGTCGCTAATAGTTGTCATTTATGAGAGAGGAAGAAATAAAAATGAAATAAAAATAAAAAACAATAAATAAAAAACAAATAATAAAAAACAATAAAAATAAATAATAAAAAACAATAAAAATAATTTGTAATAAAAAATCAGGAAATAAAAATAAAACTAGAAACAAAAAACTTGAAATAACCAACCAATTGATCTTGAATGATCGGAATGACCAGTCACAGCTTTTTTGTCGGAAATGCAGTCATGCTTATTCTCGCCCTCCATTTTCGCCCGATCGACAATTAACCTCCAGGCTTGTCGCGGATAGGACGCATGCCAAGACCGGTGCCAAGACCGCCAAGCGCCCGGATGAACGACCCGAGCGCTGCCCGCCAAGAGACCCAATCACACCGTGCCAACCTTGAGCTTGCAGGTCCCATGCAGCCCTCATGCATGCTGCGGCCCGACTGGGGCTTGACGGTTTGGGGACACAAACGAACGCCAAGATTGCAACTTCTTGGCGTGCACCTTCTCGGAGTTCCTGAAACGAGTGGAAAAAAAAAAAAGTGACCAAAAAAAAGACGCCAAAAAAAAACAATATTTTTTTTTTCACCAAAACACTTCTCCTTCAAACGTCCTTCTTTAGCCTACCTACTCCCTCCCTGTCATTAATCTGTGCATTCCGATTTGAAAAGTTACACTTTGGATATTGTTTTTTGTTTCCACAATTTGGGTGTTTTTTCTTGTTCCCGTTTTTTTTGTTCTGCTTTTTTTTTTGTTCTCGTTTTTTTTTGTTTCCACAACTTGTCCTGTCTGCTCTCCTGAACTCAACAAAGTCGCAAAGTCAAGTTGCTACTTGCACTGTCCAGAAAGGAGTAATGAGCAATGTGCATGTGATGAAGATAATAAAATATGAGATTATCAGGATGATCGACGAAGATGATTCAAGCTGGAATATGGCACTTTTCCGAGGTGGAATGTGGCACTTTTTGCAACTAGAAAATATGACTTTTGCCAATTTTTCCAAGAGGGTACCCTTAGTTGTGGCCTTAGTTGTGTTGCCTATTGTAATTTCACAAGTCTCATGGGTAAGGGTTGTAATTTCATGGGTAAGGGTTTGGTAAGGACAAGTTGTAAGAAGTACCGGTACTTGTACTCGTACAGTATATGAAACAATTCTTTTCTCGAATTTCTTTGTAAGTCGAGGTAGTGTCTGTCTTTGTGGCTTTGCGCTCTTTGTGCGTTCTGGACCTGTTCTGGCCTTGTATGTGGCTAGTGGGTGAATAATCAGATACAGACATGGACATAACGAAGGGCAAAACTGAGGGTAAAACTGAGGGTAAAACTAAGGGTGGTACCTTATGAAATGTGAAATAAATATTTCAAAAAAAAAAAAAAAAAACATGTTCAAAATCATTCAGTCTTCTCTTTTGCCCAAAAACATTGTCCATCTTCTCTTTCAAAACCACTTGTCCATCTTCTGTTGTCGTCTCTCCCCGACTCTGCCCCGGTCGGCGCTCTAAACTCTAAAGATCGGAGTTCGAGGGCCCTGAAACCGGCTTGTGTGGGTGCAGGGCCAAAGGATACGACGTGATAAAGACGAGACAAAAGAGAGGTGAAAAGGCGAAACGTGGCCAAGCCAAGATCCAGTATGTACGGAGTACATACAGGAGTCCGACATTTTGGATTGAAGGAGTAAGGGTAAGGGCAAGAGTGAAAACAAGAGCAGAAAACAAGAACAGAACAAGAGCAGAAGGGGAATATGGACAAGAACAAGAACAAGAACAAGAACAAGAGCAGAACATAGGGGATACCACAAGACAATACAAACATAAGCAAGATACAACAGAACTGTCGCACAACACAACACAACACAATATAGCACAACACAATATAGGCACAACACAATATAGCACAACAGAACACTGAAAGACTACACAAGACTACACTGAACCACCATACACCACCGGTACCGGTACATACCACAAAACCGTACCACGCACCACCGTACCACGTCTTACTACCTTTTGTGGCACCACTTGTCACCCCATATATCTCCTCCTGTCACCCCATTATCACCAACGTATCACTAACATCACTAGAGCACTAAATTAGAGCACCACCAGTAGAGCACTATCCACACTAACATTGTTCACTTGGCACTAGACTCACACTAACTCCCTACCTCGCACTACACTTTTTGCTACCCCTCACGTCGCATTGCACTAGCGTATGGCTGTGTAGATACGAGTTTCACTAGCCGAGGGGAGGGTAGGGGCTGTCCATCTAGGGTCTGGACTGTGCACAATATGGCTTTTATCATAGGATAGGAGAGGTATAACAAGGTATGTACTGGTACTTCTTGGTTACAACTCATCCTTACGGTACAACTGATGGTATTAGCAGGGTAAGGGATAATCAGAATACAAGAACACATCCAAGAGCAGACCGCCTCCGTACAAACACGATAACAGGTAGTGCTTCACGACATCTTTGTTATAGATACTGGTAGATACTGGTTAAATGCCTGGATGCCCCCTTGTACCCTTACCCATCCCCACACTCACCCTGTCCTGGCCAGTCTAGTTACCCTAACACCCCAACAAATAGAACCCCGATTATCTCGAAATTTTCTGTGGAAAAGAACGCTGGATTTTTGTCCAACTGATAGATAGCAGCGATTTGGTCCATACCTGCTTTTCCCTGATAATTTATGTTTATACCGGGTGCCAATATATCACAAGTTACAAGTTACTCAGAACTAGGGGTGCAAGTCGTGGCCGCAGTGTCAGTACTTCTTATTACAACTCATCCTTACGAAGTCCCCTCACAATACTCCCACTCCTATCATAGACCAAATATAGCTCGATGCTCACGAGACTGCTCTCTGGCTCCGAGCAGGTGGAAGACACAGACTAGTGAAGAGACCAAAAAAAAAAAAAAAAAAAAANAAAAAAAAAAAAAAAAAAAAAAAAAAAAAAAAAAAAAAAAAAAAAAAAAAAAAAAAAAAAAAAAAAAAAAAAAAAAAAAAAAAAAAAAAAAAAAAAAAGCAAGACCAAAAACACCCAGAAACCGAAGGGAAGACCAAAAGACCAAAGAGAAGACCAAAAAATGCCCTACTTGTATGTACATACTGGTACTGTCTTGGTGGCACGGTGTACCACCTAAATTCTGAACTATTTGGAATATATTGAGACACTGAATCAATATAACTGAATAGAAAGGAGATTTAGGGAAGCAGAATCAGGCAATCAGCTATCTATCAACATGACCAAAATACAGCGGTCCGTCCTACAGATTATTTCGAGATAATCCGGGTTCAATTTCCAGTTTGGGTGGTACCGTCCAACAGGTCCACGCTAAGTGTCCTTACACTGTTCAAACGCCGGTAGCGAGGCTACTCCAAGGCTACTCCAAGACTACTCTGGTAGTGCGGGCTAGACCTAGATTCGGTTTAGAGGCCGTTCATGAGATGCCGAATGGTGCACAGTAGCGTGGTTTGTGGCATTTGACTGCTGGCTTCATGGCGTTTGAACACTGATATTTGATGGCTTTGATGGCGTTGATGGCGTTGATGGCGTTTGATTTCAAGGCTTTTGGTGAGATGGCTTTTGAGTGTCATTTGGATGGCTTTTGGATGTCATTTGAGTGTCATCTGAGTGTTTTTACTTGTCACTTTTGTCATTTATAAGTCTCTAGTGTTTTTACCTGTCACTTGTTTTGACGTCTAACACCATGACACCATGACACCATGACACCATGACACCAAGGCTTCTCTAAGGCTTCTCCATTGACTCACTCTAAGATGCTCCATTGACATGACGCCACTGACATAACGCCACTGACAGATGTAAAAAACTTCTCTTGACACAAAACAATGTTAGACAGCTGGACAAGGCTGGACACGTCTTGACACGTCTTGACATCACTCAAACAATGGTTGGACACCGCTCAGACACTCTTGGAGGCTTAGCAACGGCTGCAGACTCTCGGGGAGACACATTCCCGTGAGATGACACTTGGCCAGTGTCTACGGCGGCAGTTGCACCTCTGTCAGTTCCTCTGTCACAGTTCCTCTGTCATACTCTGCCATACTCTGTCACCATCTGCCATTCTACTAAGCGCTCGGGTATACGGATGTGTGGTTAGGTGTAGTTTAGGTGTGGTTAGGTGTAGTTTAGGTGAGGTAAGGTAAGGCCACGTTGAAGGCAGACCATGTGCCAGCACGTGTCCAAGTAGACTTGTAGCCCACGTTGGACCACGTTATAGACCACGTTTTCACGTTATAGCAGCCGCCATGGTCAGATCATTTTCACGTTGCTTCAAAATCACCAGTTTTTTTTTAACCAGTTTTTTTAACCAGTTTTTTTAACCAGTTTTTTTTTAACAGGTGATTTTCACAATAAATCTGCTAAAATCTTTTTTTTTTTTTTTTTTTTTGGACTAAGTCTGCCACCAGCTACCTTCTTCTGCACTATCGTATCGTAGTGCCCCTACCGCCGTGCTAATTCGCCCCGACTCCTTCCTAAACCAATCACCCCATCAGCCACCATCTCCCATTTCCCACTTGTCCCACTTTCCACTTGTCCCATTTCCCACTTGTCGCATGTCCCACTTGTCCCATTTCCCACCTCTGGGCCATCTCTCTCTTCAAAGGCCGAAACGCCGACAGAGTCTCAAATGACCGATGTCCTGCAACTCGGGGGCATGGGGGCTGCGAGGCATGGGCGCAAGAGCACGCCTGGACAAGATGCAACTTTAGCCGGCCCCTCGCAAAGCTACTCAGTCCAACCAAGTCCACGATTAGGTGTCTCACATGGGGGCTGAGGCAGGTCTACACGAGGTAAAAATAGCACCCTATGAAGACACACCGGGCTCTGCTGGCCCTGTAGCGTCATCAGGCGCTTCAATAGCCATCGTCTGTTGCTCTCGTTAGTATCGTGGTCGTGGTTCTATCGTTAGTATCGTGCTCTATCGTTAGCATCATGATTCTATCGTTAGTTTGTTAGGTTGGCTCAAAATTTTCCCTTTCCAACTTTCGAGTGACAAAATGAACCATCTCTCAAAGCGAGTCTCTGGTTCTTGAGGCACAAAGCATTGCCATATCGGTGTTCATTTTCCGTCACTTTTTTTTTCTGTTTTTTTTTTTCTGTATTGTTGGTCACTTTTTTCCGTATCGTTTGTCCCTTTTTTTTCTTGTCATTTTCTATTGTCCCTTCTTGGCTCATTTCGCTTTCATCTCCCCTTGTACTTCTGGGGTTTGAGGCCCGTCATTGTTGCGTGTGTGGTTGAGAGAAGAGAGAGATTGTTTTTTTTCGTTTTCTTTTTTTATACGTTGGTTTTGTGTTTGTGTTGGTTTGTCTTTGTGTTTCTACTTTTCTTTTCCCTTTTTCTTCTCCCATTTTTTACTTTCTTCCTTCTTCCTCCTCCTTGTCTTTCTTTGTGTGTCTGGGCTTTGTCAAATTGCTCATTTCGCCACACTTTGGCTTTGCCCACAAAGAACCCATTCACCAATCGTGCTACCGCTAGTCTGCACCTCGACCAACCTTGTCCCAGTCAATCCTCGACTTCGACGATGTATATATTCCTACCGTTCCCATGAACATCGACACAATCTCAATCATTACTCCGTGACAGCAGCTCAACATTCTCTGCTACACCCTGATCCATTCACTCTGACGGACTCTTTGCCTCGTTGACTCTTTGCCTCGTTGACTCCTCCCTTTGTGACTCTTATCTATCACCCACCACACTACTCTCTACACCCCCCCCAACCCCACCCACCATGCCTCTCAAGTCGAAATCCAAGCTCGTGGGTATCCCCACCGCCGACGGCAAGTTCCGCTGCATCTGGTGCCCCAAAACATACTGCAAGTCCAAACACGCCCGACGCCACATGCTGCTCCACACTGGCGAGCGACCCTACGACTGTCCCCATTGCACCATGAACTTCACCCGCGCAGACATTCGAAAGCGCCACGTCATCAAGTGCGCCCAGAAGCAGGAGGACTCGTCCAAGGCCGACGAGCTCATCAAGGCTGAGCTGGCTGAGCCCAAGATTGAGCCCGTCAAGCCCGTGCACGTGGAGCAGGCCCACGTCGACGTCGAGCCCATCCAGATGGAGTACTCTGCCCAGCCCGAGTACTTTGACGAGCCCCAGTTCCCCTACTACTTTTTCGAGGACGCTGACGGCCAGCACGTTCCCCAGCAGATCCCTCAGGAACACATCCCCCAACAGCATATTCCCCAGGAACATGTTCCCCAGCAACAGCAGCAGCATCTTCCTCAGGAGCATCTTCCTCAGGAGCTTCCCCAGGAGCATCTACCCCAGCAGCAGCACATTTCTCAGCAGCAGCAGCACCTTCCCCAGCAGAACATCCCCCAGCAGCACATCCAGACCCAGCACATTCCTCTGACGCCGCTCATGGAGCCCATCCAGAACAATATGCCCATGGAAATGATGCCCATGCCCGAACACATTGCTTCTGCACCCTCAAAGTTCCCTCTGCTCCAGCAGCACCCCACGCTCTACGCCCACGACGACCACGTGAACCTGTCCAATCTCATTGACTCGTTGTCGCAGTCGGCCATTCCTCTGCACTACCAACTTTTGCATTCCGACAGCGACTCCATCGAAAGCATCAGCGAGACGAGCGCCTCCGACGAGGGCGAGTTCTTTGAGCCTCTGAATTGGTCGCTGGAGTCTCTTATGTAGGGGAGGACAAGAACGACCTGGCCAGTCTGTACACAGCCACTTTGCATTCCATAGATTATTTATTTGCATTTACATGAACTGAAGACGAAGTAAGTAGATTAGTACCACCGCTATGAGGGAGCTGGAAGTCATCAGGAGCAAGTTTACTTGAGGAGACAGTGGATCTATCAGGTTATGAGGAGAGACATAAGACACCGTTTTTGGAGAGTAGAAGGGCTCTTGGTGAATATCATCCATATGATGTCATTCTACATAGATGTCTATATGGTCTTTGATAGCTCTTTGATCTTTGGTGTACCTTCCTGTATAAGACATATTGCCACATTCTGTACAAGACGAATGTGGCCAACTACCGTCATATACATATTGTTACATATCACTTGGTAAAATTATCACTTGGATAAATGCCTCTTTTTTTATTCTTAAGATGTTCTCCTCACTCTGTCTTACAGTGTCTCGCTGACTATACCAAGCCTTTGATAGGTTCATGGGTATAGTGTCTCAGTCATTGTCTAGTTGTAATGTCTGGACATGGGTATGGCCATTGTCTACGTATAGTCTACGCATTGTCTATTGGATATTTTGCGGGTGTCATTTCGGCAAGTGTTTCATATGGAACAAGAGAAGGGCTCAAGTATCATGCCACATGTCTCCTACATTACTACAGTATGAATCAGTTGCGGTACGGAGTAGTGTACGGCATCTTTGAGTTGAGTTGAGTGGGGGATTGAGCAGAGGAAGAAGAGCAGATGGAGATGTACCAGCACGTACTGTAAGGGTAGTTGGAACCACCGAAATTTCTTTTTCACCTGTTTTGGGTCACGTGACCGAATCAGGTCCAACAAACCAACAATTTGACAACTTCTCCCCACCCCCCACCTCTTATCTTCAAGACTCTTTCGGATCATTGTCTTTAGCTTGATGATCATCGTTTAGGGCCAACCAGTCCAAGTCTAAGCTTATGAGCTTAAGAGAGAAGAGTTAGGGGAACTGAGATGCTCACGACAGAGTGTAGAATGTAAGAATGAGTGGAGAGCGTTCTACAGTCAATTGGTGGTGTACACACCGTCGGTCTCCCTCTCTCAGTCTCTTACCATCTAGCCAACCTTCGTATTGCTGACTCGTCTTAGATCCATCGCACTCCGCAATTCAAACTCGATCAACAAAGATACCAATATGGTACGGATACTCGTACTTTGGTACTCCCACTTCCTGCACCATTCTTCTGCCACTCCTCTCGTGTCTGTAACAGCTCCAGTGACCGTGTCTCTGAAAAAGTGAAACCCGTTTTGTTTGACCCGTTTGTTCGACCCGTTTTGTTCGACCCGTTGTTTGACCCGTTTTTGAGACAGCCCCAGCTCTGCAAGATACAGTAGACCCTCACTCGCCCTCGATCTTGCACATGTCGTATACATCAAGCGTCTCCTACATGGCACATTCCTTGAGTATGGTGCTTCTAGATGTGCCATGCTGTTTCTCGTATTGTGCTGTTTCTCCCCAATCCCACAGTATTATTACCGTGCTAACAGATTATAGTCTACACTAGCGTTTGATAGCCGTGTATACAGACCAATATCATAAGAAAAGAAACAATACCGGTACCAACAATAGTCACACAGCAATACTCACACAATAGCAACCCAACATAGCCACCCTCCGAACATAGCCACACGGCACCCCCCCTAAACGACTCGTACCGGCCCCCTGCCGCATCCTTCCCCTACATCTCGTAAAAGTGAAACGCTCGTTTTTCCTCATTTTTCACCGGCCACCTGAAACACGAGAATGCCTGGGAGCTGCCTCGTCACGTGCCGGGTCCGCCACACCTCCGTTTCGAATCGAGGGTCTACTGATCCAATTCATTCAGGGGGTGTTTCAGAATATGCAGGCTGGAGAGAAGAAGGAATGGGGCTAGAGGAGGGACGACGGTAGGGTCGAGGTGATTTCACGTGACCTCCCATTCCAGACCTGCCCCTTGCTCCCTCACCTTTACAGCTGTGCAGAAAACAAGCCAATTTCTTGCACCCAGCTTTTTTCTCCTGGAGCAGATAATATCCGCGTTCTTGGTGGCCCCTCCCCTTACCCACGGCCACGGACATACTCCCAAAAGGTTATTTTTAGGCGTGTGGAAACCTTATGGCCTGCTGTGTGGGAGTAGGGGTTCGATTTGAAGGAAACATTTCTTGTAAATCAAATCATCTTTTTTTTTTGCCAAAGTTGTTCAACAGTGCTGTGGCCTCCTTCTCGACGTTAGAAACCCGCTCTTCTGGCATCCTCCGTCCCCGTGCTCCCCTCCGTCCCCTCAGCCCCAACCTGACTTTTGCACACTCCCCACACCAGTGGATACGCAGACACGCTACCCTAGAGCGATAACCAGTCCAGCAGCGACGCAGTGTGATCTCGTGTTTTTCAGCATTTTGCGAGATATCTGAAAGCGGTTTTCACGACTCGAAACCAGTCTGTATCCCTCGACACCAGCAACACGTGACGCCCACACGTGATCCGTTTCCCACCCGTGCCCCCAACATTGGTCCAGACGCACCTCGGCCACACCAGTCTCCAGTCTGCATCTCCAGACGCACACCTTGCCACACGACAAGTATATATAAGGCGAGCGGTGGCATTACCCAGGGTCTGTTACGCCAGAGACAGTGAGCACCAGCGACAGCAGCAACGACTTCATCACCGTCCCGTTCGACACCAACAGAGTCCAACGAAAACTAACATGTGAGTATCAGCTATCCACAAGACGAGGCTATCCACAGGAAGATGGTGTGGTGAAAGAGAGCTCAAGAAGAGTGAGGAGGAAGAGAAGAAGAAAGTGGGAGGCAAAAAAACGTGTCCTTAAAGACAAGGTAATGTGAGCAGTCAGATATGACCAGTCAGAAACGACCAGTCTGAACGACGAGTCATATTGGAGGTCATATGACCAGTGTGTGTGCGTTATCTTTGCTCTGTCTTTTTGTGTCCACACAAAGGGTACAAACAAAGTGGTACAAACACAATCCACACATTTCCCTGTATCCACAACCACCACTATTCCTATCCTCTTCTCCTCTTCTACACTTGATGACTACATGCTAACCCAGAGCGACAGTCAGAGATCTGACCGACGAAAAAACAGAAACATATCAAAAGTGAGTACCAAAAGAAGAAGAGGAGGAGGTTGGTGGCAGTGACATTACACGTGTGATGGCTAGCTGGTCTGAGCTGGTTCTCGTTGATCTGACCAGTATTGGAAAGAGTGAGACATGTTTTGACGCGATTAGCCTCATGACTTAACGTGTTGTCTCACCACATGAAGTGATGTGAAGATTACTTGTTCGATGCTGATATGATGCACACAGTATCAATTCTGAGCGTCGCCATTCAGAAATCTCAGTATTAAACAGGTGATCTTCATATTACTGTGGTGTGGGTGTGCTGTTTCAGAGCACCTTACAGAAGCTTTGACGTGAGGCTGAAGTCGTGATAAGTGAAGATAAGCATGAATCAGACGTGATCTCAGGGCACGAACACGAAGATGACCATATGGCCATGGCAGAGGTACACAGAAGACACAGACATTGCAGTCTTTTAGTCTTTGGATTGACTCATCAACATAAGGCTGATGCATCTGACACCTTTGGTTTGATCTATCAACTGTTTTGGTGGTACCAAGTCATTCCACGTCGAACTCTACACCGATCCTGTTGGCTATGTTCCTATTTTACACCGATCCATGTTCTATCCTCAAGATGAGTCTTGATTGCATCTCTAGGACTCATTCAGACTAGATCACTGTTCATGTCTCTACTCCACTATCCTACCAGTCAAGCTGCTCAGATCTGTCATGTTGTCAACATCTTCATGTTTTGAACAACCCCATCCTCATGGCTAAACCATTCCCTCAGTTTCCAGTGCTAACCCAGTGAGCAAACCAAAATCCGCCGAAGTCCGCACCATGGCTTTCAACGTATCTGACCACTACCAAATCCTGGACATGGTTGGAGAGGGCGCTTACGGCATTGTGTGCTCCGCCCTGCACACCCCCTCGGGCCAGAAGGTGGCCATCAAAAAGATCACGCCGTTTGGCCGGTCCATGTTCTGTCTCCGGACTCTGCGGGAGATCAAGCTGCTGCGGCATTTCAGCCACGAAAACATCATTGGCATTTTGGACGTGCAAAAGCCCGCCAGCTTCGAGTCCTTCAACGAGGTGTACCTGATCCAGGAGCTCATGGACACGGATCTGCACCGGGTGATTCGAACCCAGGAGCTGTCGGACGACCATTGCCAGTACTTTGTCTACCAGACTCTGCGGGCCATCAAGGCTCTGCACTCGGCCAATGTTCTCCACCGAGATCTCAAGCCCAGCAATCTGCTTTTGAACGCGTCTTGCGATCTCAAGATTTGCGATTTTGGCCTGGCCCGATCGGCAGCATCCACCGAAGACAATTTCGGCTTCATGACCGAGTACGTGGCGACCCGGTGGTACCGAGCGCCCGAAATCATGCTCACGTTCAAGGAGTACACAAAGGCCATTGACATGTGGTCGATTGGCTGTATTCTGGCCGAGATGCTGGGCGGCCGGCCTCTGTTCCCCGGCCGAGACTACCACTCGCAGCTGACCATGATTCTGGACGTGCTGGGAACCCCCACCATGGAGGACTACTACTCGGTCAAGTCGCGTCGGGCCCGGGAGTACATTCGGTCCTTGCCGTTCAAGAAGAAGCTGCCCTTTTCGCAGCTCTTCCCCAAGGCCAATCCTCTGGCCATTGATTTGCTGGAGAAGCTGCTGACCTTCAACCCCGCCAAGCGAATCACCGTGGAGGAGGCGCTGGTGCATCCGTACCTGGAGCAGTACCACGATGCCGACGATGAGCCCACGGCCGAGCCCATTCCAGACGAGTTTTTCGACTTTGACCGGAATAAGGATGAGCTGAGCGTGGAGCAGCTCAAGACGCTCATTTACAACGAGATTATGTACTGGAAGAGACCGTAGCGAGCCGCCCGAGCGCGTAGCTAGTCTTCCTGCTGTGGTGGATCGAACCTAAGCAAAGCTCGAGTTTGAAGTACTGCAATATATTTATGATGAGAGGGGGGTGGAAGGGGGAGGAAGGAGGGGTAGAGTGTGGAGAGATGGAAGTAGTGACTGTAGGAGAGTTAAGTGTGTAGAGTAGGCTACCAGTACATACCGTAGATTCAAGTGTAGGAGTATGGGAGGGGGTAGGTACTGTACTAACGAAGGAAGAACCAGACTATAGTGAGCAAGAAAAATATTCCAGATCTAAACTAACGCTGAGATTATGCATAAATGGAAGGTATCAGATCTGCACTATTAGGGGAACAAAGTATGGACTAATTACTGGTATTTGGTAGACATTTTGACGGAATAAATGGACTGGTTACAGATGTGAACCTCCAAGGTACTACGAATACTGTAGCTATCATTTGGTATTGTGGTGGTACTGAAATGGGTAGTTTACGAGCTCACTACAAGTGGATACTGATGTACGAAAGAGGACTATGATATTAGAGGTGGGCCCTTAAATGAGTGTACTGTATCTGACTTACACCTAAACACTGAGTATTTTGAATATTGGATATTGACACCATATATAGAAATAAATCAACAGGAAAAAGCTGATATGAACCAGATTGTATAATCTAGCAGCTAGACAAGATCCAGCGGTTTTTTCCACAAAAAAAATCGAGATAATCGGGGTTCTGTTTTCACTTAGGTGTATGTTGGCCGTGGCGAAAGTATAGTGGTGTTACAACAGACGACTATGAGAGGTCAATGATGTCAATGAATGGTATACACTGATACATGGACTTCCAGTGTTCAAGTAAAGACATTCTACAGGGTTAGGGAAGTATCATAGATATAAGAAAAGTATTACTGGTAGTGGATACAGTGACACCTTCTTAGCAGTCAGTCATAAGACTATATTAACCACAAGATGATGAATATTACATCTTGTAGAGAATAGAACATCTGGAGTTGGAATCTACATGTATTCACTTTATACAGCCCCTAGAGTCTACAGTACAAGTAGGAGATCCTCTCAGTACGAGTACCGGTACCACTATATCGGGCTAGTTCTAGGGGTTGCACATACTGGCACACTCGTATCTGTCGTACGAGGGTAACAATGTTTTCTGGTTGATAGTGGTGACAAAAAAAATGAGATAGTACAAGTGTTTTTGAACAAGTTATTACCGAACTATGTCTCGAACTAACCGCACGCACTGGTAGTCCAGAAGTACTGTACATTGTTCCACTGACTTAGGGAGAGGTATCTAGAGATGGAGTAACATCTACGGTGTGTGTACTGTAGTGTGGCCACGCTGTACCACCCCAAAATATCTCGACATAACCTATGGAAAGCAAGGTCTGATTTTGGCCCAATTGATGGATATCCTGATTCTGCTTCCCTACATCTGATCCAGTGTCTCAATGTATTCTAAATAGTTCAGACATAGGGTGTACACCGTGGCCACCAAGACAATATCCTTAGAAGGTATAGTTGAAAGTAGAGTGGATGTGAAGGCTTAGTTATACCATAGTTGTATCAAAGAGTTGTATTAGGGATCCTGGGCCAAGCCTAACAGAAGCACTAGACTACCGGTAGCAGTGAAACTTGCTTCTCAAGTCTCAAGAATGGCAGAGATGTTGGCTCCAGTATCGTTGTAGTCTATGGGTGTCTTGATAAGAAGGAGAGGATCTATAAGTTGGAAAAACATCTACGGGTATGAATATTAGTATAATGATATGACTGTTTAATACGGAAGTGCGTATATCGTGCTTTTACATCTATTACATCAATGTTAGTCGTTGACGTACCGGTAATGGACATACTCTGGTATCCTAGGTCGTAGAACTACTCTCACGTACACATCAGTTCTAGAAGTACCAGTACCGGTAAAAGTGCACTAATGTGAAAAGTGTTTTTATTTTAGAACTACTAACGCTTCAGTCTAAGGAGCATAGACTTGAGAAAGTTGATCTAGCAAGTATCCTACAGTAGCAGCAATGCTAGACAGCCGTTTGCATTAACCGAGGAACCAGTACCGGTACTAGTCAACATTCTGTCTTGTACATGAATACAAATTGGGCCATTCTATGCTTCAAGCAACTCGGCTCTATGCTTACAACCGGCACGGAGTAACAATGATGTTAATGTCCGTCCATCTACCGTCCACCGGTACACACGCTGCCACACCGTACCGATTGCTCAATACTGCTCTCATGCTCTCGACGCGGTTACCCACCCGGATATAGCCCTAACGGCGCTCGTACCTCGACTCTTTGTACAATCGGCCAGGATCCATGCATGACATTTTTCATTCTCGAAGTCTGGCCCACCAAAGACAAGAGTATGTACACACGATACAGTAAAGGGTCTCGCGTCTCGCCATGTCGCTAGCCCACTTTATGCGAGCGGTGGCTAATGGTGCAGCTAGGGTATCGGTACGTGCTCCGGCAGGTCAGAGGCGGGTCTAGAACTTATACGAGAGCAAGGAGGGTGGAAACCGAAAAAATGAGTAATATTGCAGAGAAGGAGGTGTACAGTACGAAGTACTGTACCGTACCAGTGTATGTGCAGAAGTTGTGCTGTTACAACAACCACTGTATGTACGGTACGATACCTGTTGTTATCTTCATTCCGTATCTCATTGCAAGGGTGTGGAGAGATTGTCTCAGAGGTTTTAGAGGTCTCAGAGGGTTTTCTTTTTGTTGGAGAAGCAATAGAAGAAGAGTTATAGACTAAGAGCTCAACAGAAGAGCGGAAAAAGCGGAAAAATGGTGGAAACTAGTATCACAATTGAGAAGGTCATTCCTCAGTTGGCCAGAAGTATTCTCTGCCATTTTTTTAATTTTTCATTCCTTGTCGCAATGTCTCAATGTCTCCCTCTCTGCCTCCCTCTCTGTTTCAATGGCTGCTTTTAAAGTGAACCTTGAGGAACGTAAGGAGAGATACGAGGTCATTCTATTAAGATAAGACTTAATGAGACAGTATGTACGGTAAAACATGGTCTACAAGAATACAAGTAAAAGCAGTGAGACAGATAACGTATTAAAGTCGGTACTAACTACAAGTAGAGGGAACAGCATTTGGCATTTTTATCAGCACTTTTTTTTTTTTTTTTCAATTTTTTTTCCATATTTTTTCCACCCTCTTCCCCCCTCTCTCTCCTCCCCTCTCTCTCCTCCCCTTCTGTCTTTTCTTTTTTCTCGTATACAACGTCTTGATTCGTATTTGCTTTTTCCCTGAATACGAACGTAACCTATACGAACACAATCAGCACAATTAAACACAATTTGCCACAAGAACTGAGACATTGCCATCAAATTGGTACGAGTACAGTACTTACTAATCATACTCATTACTCACTACGAGTACAAGTACACGATACTACTCGATTATTCTCATTTTCCACTTTTTTCCACTTTTTCCATTTTCCACGCTCGTATTTTTTAGCAGCTTTTTAGCAACTTTCAAATTTGCAACTTTTTCCCAACTTTCCAAATTTTTACAACTTTTTCTCTCCTCATTCTAACAGTCATAAATCTCCGCTCTCTAGGCCAACCACTAGTGCACGTGGGCTCGTACCGAGCTGCAAGACGGCGTTTGCTTGTGTTTGCGCTTGTGTTTGTGCTTTTTTGTGTTTCCTAATTTTCCTCTTTTTTCCGTTCCTTTTTCGTTAATCTCCAACAACCGTTTTTTCCGTTTTTCCCTCGTTTCTTACTAAGATGCTTCCTAGTTGCAAGAACTTACTGTAAGGGTACGAAACTAGGTTAGCCAATATCCAGTTGGAAGCGCAGTATCA